>APFE031291183.1:110118-284596 GCA_000404065.3 Pinus taeda
CCTTAGACTCCTATATATAGAAAGGAGGTTTTTTCATTTGAATCATGAAGGAATCATTCATTTGTGTAATGTAAAGGAGGTTGCTCCCTCGAAGAGGCTGAATTCTAAGGCATTGATCTATCTTTTCTATCTTTTTGTAAGCTGGTTTCATAATAGTCTATGCGGTCCCTTTTACTTCATCATACTTCTGCTGTATCTTGCGTGCCTCTGTTTCTAGGTGTTGTATGTTTGGGTCCTCCTGCAGAGTAGTGAGAACCTTGAATGATTCCTCGAATAACTTTATGCAGTCCTTTACTGCATTGTTGACCTCCGCTATGGCTACTGTAATGGCACTAACACATTGTTCCTTAATATCTGGCGGAGTTGAAGGCTGTGACTTTAGTTTCATTTTGGTTATTTGAAGGTTCATCTCCAGTTGAACCTTAGCCATCTCTTCCTTTGCCTCGCGCACCCCTGCTGCTAGTTTCTAGACGCGTGCCTCCACTGGTTCCTCTGCTTGGATGGCCAACTCTGGGACCATCTAGCAGGCTTCCTCGACCACCTACAAAATCTGTTGGTTCTGTGCCACTAATTCATCACACTCCAGGCTCAACTATTCAATATTGATGCACTACTCGCTCATGACCTGGAGCACGCAACCCTCCCTAGCTCGCAGTTCTGCGGTAACTTTGTCCAATAAAATGTAGAGCATCTCTCGAGGGAGCACAACTAGATTTATCCTGTCTCCCTTCAACCCGCTGACCATAGGCCTGTCAGCCTCCTTTTCTATGATGAGTGCTCCCTCTAGCAGCACTATAGTGTTGGTCATTCGGGTGCACAACATTTCCTCAGCTGTGAATGTGCCTACTGCGAGGCTGGTTGACAGAGTACCAAACTGTGGAGTGCGTACCTGCAACTCCTGTATCTATGCTCGGAGAGCCCCCAACATCATCTGGTGTTCCTCCACAAACTGCTGGAGGGCCTCCGTGGTGACGTCCCTCACCATCTCCCCAATGTCATGTAGATCCCCCTCGGTGAGGGTGATCAAGTCGAAAGAAGTCTTTGAAGCCTTCGATTTCTTCTGTGCCCTACGTGCTCTCTTAGGCACTATCATTTTAGTTGTGTGGACATTGTCTGTGGGTCCGTGCTACCTTCCTTTGGATCTATTTCATGTTCGAGCGAAGGCGACTTCTAGCCTTCGTGCTCCTTCAACTATCCTGGCAATTTCTGGGGCTTCTCCTACTATTATGGCTTGCGCGACCTCCTCAATGGTCATTGCTTCGGTATCCATGGCTTCCTCAGCTGCTGCCATACTGCTATTCCACAATTCTCTCAACGACTCGAGTAAGTGCTCAAATAATGACTTCGACTTCAAAAGATCAAACAAATCTGGGTTCATGAATCTCTAGGTGTGCAACAACTCAATTCTCAAATGACCACGTGTTATTTGCTAGGCAACCCTTTGTAATTTATAGCGCCTTTTGAATTTGAATTTGACCATTACCTCCACATTCAGTCCATTAATGCTCACTTGGCGACAGATTTTCAAGAATCTGGTCCATAAAGTTCGCCTTAAATGCCTACTTCCCGCTCCATTTGGTCTCAAGCTAAGCATCACATCCTGAATAGTGACTGTAATGGTCACTTTCCATCCAACATGCATGACAACACAACTACCCTTGTGTTGTCACGGACCCTGTGACACTTTGCTATTGCGTGCAGTCTTGTCATCATGCAGCTCCCGGGCAGAGTAGTGTATAGTCCTGTGCCCCCTTTCAACTGCCAGGAGCACTAAGACTGTGCTTCCTATGGCTATTCATATGGATGGGTCACTTGTATATGGCTTCAAATGACTACCATTTACTTTTCTTGGGAAGATTTTTCCATTTAAATTTATCAACTACACCATGCCACCATTTGTGATCTCCTTAATAACATATGGTCCCAACTAATGCATTTTGAGCTTCCCTGGGAATTGATCAAACTTACTATCATATAGCAACACCAAATCATTCACCTTAAAGATGCACAACTTAATATGTCGATTGTGCCAGGCCTTTTGCGATACTTCTTTACTTGCTGGTGAAATCCAGCCAAAAATTCTTCTTCAAGCTCCTCCAAATGTGCGAGCCTCTCCTCTATGGCTCCACGATTCGTCATCCCTGTGAGTGCCACTATGCATAGACTAGGCATGATGTACTCCATAGGCATTATGGCTTCTACTCCATAGATAAGCTGAAAAGGTGTCTGTCCTGTCAGTTTCTTGCATGTCATCCTATAAGCCCATAGTGCTGTGGGTACGCGCAGGTCCCAATCACTTTGCTGTGCGTTACATACTTTTTCAACACGTCGCATACCTTGTGGAACACTTTTGTGTGGATAACCTTCTGTGCAATTTTTCTTCCTACATAATGTTTTCCCAACATTAAGAGCCATTTTCACATCAGTCCCCCCAACACATGCTTATTGACCATACCTCTCAACGCGGAGTTCATGTGCATCTGTGTAGGTTGTTTTCCATATGCCTGCACCCACTTAGCCAGATGTAGACACAAACTATCTCACCCATTGTATTTCTCTATGAATCACACTCTAGTCTTCCTAAATCATGTGCACATCATCCTTCTACACTCGCGCCAGTTGTCAAAGCTCCCTTTCTGCGTACCCCACCACCTCGCGGGCATAGCGTGTAGTACCCAATCCAAGGCCTAGAACTGTTGCTTTTCTGACACCTCCCTTTCAAATTTATTCAAGAAGGTGTCTACCTCACTTAGACCATCATAACTAGGCAAGTCTCTTACTTCTGTCGATACACAGCACATCGAACTTATCATCATATTACAATTCAGTGTAGTTACCTCATGTAACCAATTTTGCCACCATTCTGTTTCCTCATTTGAATCTGACGTACAGGAGGTTTCACGCTCCCATGCAATCTGCCCATCCGTAGTGGGATCCACCCAGTCCTGGTTTCACACTGTTATCTTATAGATGTAGTCCAAATCATCATCACTTTCATAGTCACACACTAGATCTATATAACGCGATCCTTCAGCAAGGTCTAGGGATATAACTATGTGCAGTGACTTCTTCTCAAAAATAATCTTGTGCTTCTTTAGATTAATCACCCCATTCATGTCAATGGCCCAATCAATTCCCAAGAGCACAGAGTAGGGATTGCTGTCATCAACAATCTCTATCACTTCAAAGTCTGCGAGCATGCTCGCTCCCTCAATGTCCACGGTTATGCCCTGCAATCGCCCCATGGGTATTATTTTTTGTTGGTTCACCATTCATAATTGAATAGGAGACCACTGTAGCATAGGCCTCCCCATTTTCTCCTATGTTTTCTTCAATAGAACATTCACATCTGATCCTAAATCCAGGATAACTTGATCCATCTCCTATTCTCTGACTTGCGCTATTAGTCTCATTTCACTTCCTATTCTTATATTGTGTTTTACGATCTTCCTGACTACATGCGGTTCTCCTGGCGTAGTCCCTATGCATCTGTTAATGAGTTCTTGTAACCCTTTTACCGCCTTACTGTCACGCAGTAGCTTCATACATGTCTCTAGGAACGTTGTAGCATAGATGGGTCCATCTTTGGCTTTGATTTATCTTTGCTTCCTGAAATGAAGGCCTTAGTGAAGCTCTTCTTGGCTTCCATGAAAGTTTCCTGAGTGCACTCCAAATCAAACTCTGCTTCCTTCACTGAAGCTTTGCGAACCCAAGTACTATCATCTAGTTGTTTGTCTTTGTCATATCCCGTCGTGACTCCACTTCAGAGCACAATGTTTACATTCGTATCTTCCTCGCATGGCTCAGACCTCATCATCTGTAGGTTTTGAGTCGGGGGGAGGCGGCAGTGCTCTTTTGTCACATATCCTAGCTATTAATGTAGGACAATCTTCAGTCTTGTGATCAAACAAGTTGCAAACATGATGGGCGCATTGGATTTGTACAATCACAGGTATAATGTCCTAGCCCTCCGTAATTGTATCATATCAATTGTCCACGACCTCTTCTAGGTCCTCCTCCACCTCGGCCTTGTCTGCACCCTTGAAATCTTGTTCCTACCATTTCTGCATTCTGGTCAAGGGGTTGCGTTTCGGCCTGAACTCTGTAGGTGGGAGTTTTATCCATCTTTAACTCATAGCTTCTACAAGTGTGCTCATCGTGTCCTACCAACCTACAAAAGTTGCAGAACAATTGTTGTGAATTTTGCATATACTTTTGTAACAAATGGCAGTTGTCTGTGTCATGTTTTCCAACTATTTGAGAAATCGCACACCAGAAAGTAAGTGTTGCACTAGGTCTTGCTTTCACTTCTAATCTTAAGGGCATCAACCCTCCTCCTGCAAGGTAATTTTTGAAAACTAGGCAATGGTCCTTGTCATGACCCTAACCCTTCATTTTACGCACCATACCTCTTCGCACACTTCTGGTCGAGCTGTCCTGTCCTGTTTCAGACTTTGTATCTCCAGGCATAAATTCCTCAGCTGCATGTCAATCTACTGAACTCCTAAGTTACGATATTGTATCTGGGGTCTCATGCAACCTCATTGCGATCTCTAAGGCCTCTTCCTAAGTTGTTAACTTCTACTGTGATAGTGCACTCCTCAGATGTGGCATTAGTGACGATACAAACCATTCACGATGTTGTCCATCCGTTAGATTCATATTAGCTTCATGAATTGTGCGTTTGACTCTCTGATCCAACTCCCAAGGATTCTCACCTGGTAGCATTGTGATCTCTTTGAATCCAATGATCGACTGTGCTTTAGACTTCGGCTTGCTAAATTCTATGTTTAGCGCTGCTTGAATATCCGCGATTCCCGCATTTGGATTATCATTAGAGTGCTTAATATATGAGGTCAACGTGCGGTCCTGCAGGGCGCTAACCAGTGTTTCTTTCTTTATATTGTCATCTATAACTCCTTGTGCTTCCCATACGGCTCTTACAATGAATCAAAATTGTTCTAGATCTTCATTTCCCAATCCCTTGAACGCAGGCAACTTTATCGTGCTTGCCATATTAAATTGCGTTGGTGGCAGAGGTGGCATGGGTGAAGATGGAGGTGATGGCGGCGTGGGTGGGGGTATTCGTGGAATTCTTTGCCTTATCAGATGGATCGCACTTCATGGTGAGACCTTTGCGAGCTCTTCCTTGTCGCCTCGCAGAGGTGAAATCAAGGGGCTAGTTTCAGGTCCCTTACTTCCTTCATTCTTGTAAGCTTTTCCACTTCGAGTAGCCCCGAACATCAAGGTAACTGCATAACCCTCTTTTCGCACAATAGCATTTTAATCCAAGTATTAAAATATTTTATGTACTTACCTCATGGTCCTTTGAGAAAGTGTCACTTCACCTCGCTATATCTAACTAAGGTGTCAACCGCAAACTTAGTAATGAATCCTCCTATAATACGATCGAGCCAATGATCAAAGGCACACATGATCTTATCCTTTGATGCTTCCAACCTTCGCACTAACTATGGGGTCCACACAATAGGATTGTTGAGTTTCCACCTTCCTTGGCTATTTTCTAGCTTCGCAATCCACTCGTACAACTCAATAGGGAAAGACGCGAAGAAGATTTCATGGATCTCTATGTATAGGTAGTTCCTAACCACTCTTCTTTTGTCAGTCGCGGGTTCCTATTCTCCTACATTGCAAACTCGTGAATTCTTCTGTCCAACCAGCCCTTAATTTCCTTCTTAGTTGGATTCCAATGATATGACATCAAACATATCTATGCAGATTCTGGTCCTGGCAACGAAACCATTTGTTGGCTTGATGGTGCCTGACCCAGGTTTAGAGAAAATTAGCCAAACAAATCCCTATGCTACTGGCCCTTTCGGCATCAGCTCGCAGAGCGTGGACTGAAGTCTCACCTGAAGCAGTATGGGGGGATGCTGGAATCAAGTTTCTGCACCCTTGAGATGTCTGAGGTGTCGATTTAGTCCAACTATGCCTACCTTCACATAGGTCACTTTGCACACTGTCCTGACCTACGAGACCTTCATGATCTGTTATAATTACCTTCATGCAACCCTAACCAGGGGCTGAGGTGATTTTGCACTACTTTGGTAGCGATCTGTGATATCTCCCCAAACTATACTGCAGATCTTACTTATCTTCTTAAAGATCTTAGTTAACTTCGTGTAAATAGATACTTTATCTCAAATTCAGTTAATTATCACAGTCAAATATATTCGCGCATCATATAAACAGTAGAAATGCAATTCATATCCAATACATTCAATGCAGAAAATAAGAAATAAATACACAGGAATGATATAAAACTTCCCTTTATCAATGCTTCCAACTATTACAGACTCGACTCACCCTATGCACTCAACTACAGGGGTCCGCGCACTCAACTGCAGACTACTAGGCCTCTATGAACTTAGCTGTAGAGCCTTCTCCTACTCTACGACCCAAACTAGACTTTACACTTCAGATACTCTGCTATGCTTTTATTCCATCATCATCAATTGATTGATTCCATTATTGATTTACACTTGGAGCCTCACTCTATTTATACAATCCCATGGTTCGCGGACCATGGGTAGTGTTACCACCCCAAGAAACTCTCCTAGGTTGTAGCTCGAAGATGCCTGGGAACATATAAATTCAACTTATTGTTGCAAATGGATGAATGGAAGGAATGATGCTTGTCCAAGCCAGATAACCACTTCTACTTTGCTTGACTCCAGACATGCGTGAACACCCCTAGACTACAAGGCTTTAGACCACCAACTACTCATAGTTTTAGGATAGGGTGAAAATGGAGAATACTGACCACACCAGCAGATACACAAGACCATGTGATGGCTGATTGTGACTAGTAAAGAAGTTTGCAAATCTAATCTACTAATGCACAGACAGGATGATAGCTCTCTAGCACCAGATGAAGAGAAACCTAAATAACTTATTCAATGACACATACAAGATTTTAACCCAGAGGTAGGATGACAGCTACCCTAATGCTAAACATCAAGAGTTCAAGAATACAACATATTAGGCACAACTTGGAAGAGAGAATAAATGGAAAGTGAGCAATTAACAACAAACGAAGCTTTTATTAGCTGAAAATGAAGATGAGACAGTATCAAAATATTCAAAATCTCCAGAAGTTGAACCTTACATCAAAACATCAACTATCAACCTTATTTACATCTTGTTTCTAGGTATATATAGAGTTTCATTACAAAGGCACTTGGCCATTCTAGGTATGGAGGGGTCGTAATTGACCACCAACCACATTTAATTGCTTGATGGAGTCTCTGAGTGCGTTTACTTGTCTCAGTGAGTAAATTTGATCTCCTCAGGTGCTCTGCTATCCTTATCCATGAAGTTCCATAACTGCTAAATGCAACTACATGCTCATGCTCTGTCCTTTTCCTTCTCGACTATACTGTCTGTTGAATGCGGTTGGTGAGGAGCAATTATGACTGATACTGGTGAGCCGGTTGCCTTCGTCCTTCGAGTGCATAGAATGGTCAAGGGACGTAGATTGTGTGGCAGATGGACAAGTTGGTTAGAGGAGCAAGATTGGCTATCGAATCGGGAAGATAGATGGTGGGGATGGCTTGGCAGAGGGTATTGGAAGGAGCAGGAGCAGAATGATTGTGGGCTGTTGGATCTCAGGTAGACAGATCCAACGGTGGGCGGGTGGAGAAGGTGAGTGGATGTTATCAGGTGGGAATGTCAGACCGGGCAGTAAGTAGTATTGCTCGCACCGGCTTAGGACGTTGGGCAGTAAAAGGGGAACGGTGCGCGATTCCACTTAGAGTGTGACGCGTGGCGGCGAAGGAGAGTGGAAACCACTCTCCATTGCGCATTAACGCCCCAACACTTTGTGTACATGAGGAGAGTGAACACCATTCGATTGTGGTGGAGATGATTGGACTGTGGGGTTAAATTGTGCAGGTTTTCCATCAGGTGCGATGGGGGCTGTTGGATCAGGAGGCAGAGATCGACGGTGGAGGTTACGGTGACAAGTTTGCAAAGGCACTAGGTTGTATGGGCGCAATTTCATAAGGCTTTGAGTTTAAACGCTCAGGGAATAAAAATAGGGGTTTTACATGGTTTTAACTGAAAAGCACATGGAATGGGGATGAAAGGAGGATGAGTGGGGTAAAATAAAGGGCAAGAATGACCATTAGGAGCTTGTTTGAAGTGTAACTAAACCAACCAAGCTTATTTCTAATCCTCCAATATTAAAGATATGTAGAAAAGCTAACATTGGCTCCTTCTAGGGATGAGATCCTCCCTATGAGGTCTCAAGAACCGTAGACCAATGCCTTTCCTGTCAAAACTAGATGAGCAAAATTTCCTAGTGTTCCATTGGGCATGGAGTCTAATTAAGCTTATTGAAACTGATAAACAATACATTTACAACTTAAAGGCCAAAAGACCTTAATCAACATAATCTTTCAAAAACCGCCCATTAACCGGGCCATCAAAAACTATCTCTCCTTCCATATTTTGTAGTGGGAAAGTATTGTTCCCTTGGATCTGAGCGATGACAAAAGGTCTTGTCCATAAAGCATCAAACTTCCCATGGTTGCCTTTCTTCTCATTTAGTGCATCCCACTTGAGAACCAAGTCTCCAACCTAAAAATTGTCTGCTTTTGCCTTTCTATCAAAGGCTTCCTTGATTCTCTTTTGGTTTGCTGTAGACTTTTCAACCAGTGGTTCTCTGATTTGATGTACTTCTACTAAATCAGTGATCCTTTTTGCCATATCCTCTACATCATCCTGCTCTTCCTGCAAGAAATTTGCCACTGGGAGGGTTAAATGAACTGGGAACACAACCTCAGTCCCATATACCAACTTGAATTGAGAATTCCCTGTGGATTTCTACTCTGTCAGCCCACAGTGCATACTTGAGCTTAGAATCCCAATTCTTTTTGTTGTCTTCCAACAACCTTTTAATTATCCTTATCAAGTTTTTGTTGGAGGATTCTGCTAGACCATTGCCTTGAGGGTAGTATGAGGTGGAATGAACTAGCTTAATACCCATTGAGTCACACATGTCCACCAATTCTTTTGCCATGAAGGCTGCTGCATTGTCTGTGACTAATTTATATGGACAACCAAACCTGGTGAAGATATTCTCTATCAAGAACCTCATGACCACATGATGATCAACCTTTTTGGTAGGGATGGCCTCAATCCATTTAGTGAAGTAATTTGTGGCTACGAAGATCCATCTGTGCTGGCTGCTGGAATGTGGATTGATTTCTCCGATGGAATCCAAGCCCCACTGTTGAAAAGGGCCACTAACATGTATGGGTTTTAAGGGCAGGGACTTCAATTACTGCTTCCCTTCAAATCTTTGGCACTTGTCACAAGATTTAACAAATGAAAAGACATCAGAAAATAAGGTGGGCCAATAGTACCCAGCTCTGAGGATCTTATGGGTTGTAGTTTTCCAATAATGATGCCCTCCACATATGCTGGAATGAAACTGTTACATAACCTCCATGGATTGTTCTCTGTCCAGACACCTCAAAAGAATTCTAGAGGGGTCCTTCCAGTAGAACAGGTTTTCATGAATACAATATTTAGTTGCCCTGAGCTTAATAGTTCTGGCTTGGCTTGAACTAAGGCCTGGAGGGATTTCTAGCTTCAACAATAATTGAGCCATTGTAAAATACCATTCACAAGAAGCTATATTTTCTGCCAATTACTGATTTTGCTTTGGTTCAACTGTTTCCTTTGTTGTCTGACCATCTTCTGAAATTGTGCTTATCAAATTCATATCTAGCATTCTGCAATTTCCTTTAGCCATTAATCTAGCAAGGCCCTGACCTCTGACAAGCTTGGTGGGCTTCAATTCTATGTTAAATTCAATAAGCTTTGCAATCCATTTAGCCCTTCTTCCATCAGCATTAGGCTACATTAGGACATCTTTTATTGAAGCAGAGGGCACATACACAATTATCTTGGAATGCGGAATGTAAATTCTAAAAGATTTCAAGGATTTGATAAGGGCATATGACTATTTTTCAATGATATCATACCTCAGCTCAACATCCCTTAAGGTTTTGCTGAAAAATGCCACTGGATGTTCTAAACCTTCCTCATCTACTTGCATCAAAACTGCTGCAAGGGTGTCATCAGAGGCAAACCAAAATATATGGAACCCCTTGCTGTAATCTGGGTTGACCAAAGTAGGAGCTTCCATAATGGCCCTTTTTATAGATTCAAAAGATTTTCTTGCTGCATCAGTCCATTTGATTTCTGACCCCTTTTTCAACATGAAGGTAATGTGTTTTACAAGTTCTGGAAAGTTAGGAATAAATCTCCTTACAAAATTTATCTTGCCTAGAAAGGACTGGATATCCTTCTTTGATCTTGGGACAGACAAGGTCTGTATTTCTGTTATTCTTTCTGGGTCAATTTTGACACCTATAGTAGAAACAACATGTCCTAACAACTTGCCTTCTTCTAAAGCAAACTATGACTTTTTAGGATTGACTGAAATCCAAAACCTTTTGCACTTCAAGAACGCTTTCTTCAAATGCTGCAAATGGTCTTGATGGTTGCTGGAGTATACTGTTATATCATCAAGGTAGATAAGGACAAACTTATCCTTCTCTCCCACAAATGCTATATCCATAGCTCTATGAAAGGTAGCTCCAACATTCATCAACCCAAAAGGCATCTTGGAATACATAAAAGTGCCCCAAGGAGTGGTGAATGTAGTCTTCTCTTGGTCATCTGGATGTACAACCACCTGGTTATACCTTGAAAATCCATCCAGAAAGGACATTACTTTGGCTCCTAAGACCTTCTGTAGCAAATGCTCCATCTAGGGTAGAAGGTAATTGTCTTTCTTAGAGCATTTTTTTAAGTTTATGAAATCAATGCAGAGCCTGATTTCCCCACTGTTCTTCCTTATCACTACCAAATTGGCTACCCATTTTGAATATTTTAGAGGGACTATGATTTTGGTAGCGAGTAATTTTTTGATTCCTTTTTCAATTAGAGGGACGAGTAAAGGATATATGGGTTTCAGCTTCTGCTTGAAAGGGATGGTGTCTTTCTCTAAGGGAATTTTATGCTGGATGATCTTTTTGTCATAAGTTTTCAAGTCACTATATTCCTAGGCAAAACATCAGCAAATTGCTTCATTAAATTGTAGTACTCAGAACATTGGGCAGCAAATAGATGGGTGGAAAAATTTATATATCTTGGATGATCTGGACTCCCTATATTATGCCTGGACTGCAAATTGATCTTCTTTTTGGGCAGCCTTATAAGGAACATCATTCTAGTCAAACAACTTCTCTAAAGGAACTAGGCCTTTAGGTATCTGATTGCTGCGTAGTTGGACAATACTATTTTTGCCAATTTTGTTTCTAAGCTGGGACTGGGGACTTTCTTCCAAGGCTTCATTCTCCTGGTCAATTTGCATTTCTGAGAATTCATCAATGACTTACAGAAACCTATTCACTTCATCATCATCTTCAAAAAGTTTCCAATGCTGGACATTATCAGGCAAGGATGGTCTATATTTCATCTGAACTTCATAAACTAGTTTGGGAGGCATGGGAGGGATAAACATGCTAGCAGACACAACAAGGGAATTAGTGAGCTGATTTTTGACTCTAGGGATATATGAGATGCAAAAACTCTCAAAAGAGTCTTTAAGTCTCCATACCTCATCTCTATATGCTTTCAGCCTTGGGTGCTTTGCTTGAAACGTTTTTTTCACTTGCTGAATGATGAGATCGACATCTCCAAACACCCTTATGCTCCTAATTCCTCTATCTTTAGCTACGTTAAGTCCCAATATCAGAGCCTCATACTCTGCTATATTGTTGGTGACTTGGAAAGCCAGCTTAAAAGATAGGTGTGTGCTTTCTTGTTTTGGAGAAATCAGCACCACCCCTGCTCCTGCAATCTCCCTTGAACATGCTCCATCAAAGAACATCTCCCAAAACCTGACTTCCTTGCTCTCCCTTGGCCTGGACTATTGGTTTCTTGAGCTATAATGAGGCCTTCTGGGATTCTTCAATTTGGAGAATACATGCCCCAAAATCAGTGTCCACAGCATAAATGGGATGATTATGTTGGGTTGTGTTATATTCTTTCCACGACTAACCTACATAGTGAACTGGGGGGTTAGAGGGGGGGTGGAACCCCCCCTTCGTTGCATCGATTGCACAGTGGGGGCGGAAACCCCCCTTGTTCGGGGGGTTTGAGGGGGGCAGGTAGGCGCCCTCTACGGGGTTCGGGGCAGCGCCCCGAGAATTTTTTTTTTTTGGACCCTATATTAGTGTTACACTGAAATTTGTCACCATGACTATCTACAGTTAATATGGCTCCATCAATAGTCATATTATCCTCCTTGTCAAGCCTTATACCTCTGTTCTCCACGTCAAACTTCAAAAAAGAGAGAAAGTCATTAAAAATCATGTTTATCTCTGGGTACGCAGGTTCTCTCTACCTTGCCTGCGTGTACGTATCCCAAGCTCATTGTACTTGCGTACTTGTACGCTCTGTAAGTCAAGGGATGGGTGCGTACTCCTGTAAAGGTCAAAAGGCGCGAGTTTCATCTTAAAAAAGTTACTTGTGGTCACTTCTAGAGAATTCTAGAAGACTGTTTGACGTGTATTGAATGCCTCCAGATGGTTCATGCATCCCTATGATAGAGGAACTTATCCCATCAAGGGAGGAGCTACCCCATCCAAAAAGAGGGAGTATCCCATTGATGTTGGACCTGAATAACTTCCTCTAGAACACTATAAATACAGGCATTGGGCCAAGGGAGGGGAGGTTGAAAGCTGAACATTCCAAAGGGTAGATGTTGCTGGAATTAGGACTTCCATTGTAAGCTTGTGAGGAGAGATTACATCCTTTCTTGTTTCATTTGGAAGTGGGTGAGCTTGTCAAAGTAGAGGAAAACTCTTGCTGGACCCTGGGAGGAACTTGCACAACACCAAGGCTCAGGTTGTAATGGTTTCTTTTTTGTTTCCTTAATACAAATAAGTCCATTCTTCTCAATGATTTGTTGGTAATGAATTGTTTCATATACTCCTTGGTCTATATGTTGAATATGCTTTGTTTTATGGAATATTCAGGTGTTATGTAATCGTTTGATTGTTAGTGTATGCAGGTTTCAAAGTGAAGGAGGATCTCATCTGGATCGACGAGGCTGGACTGCTACAACAAGCGTTGGACTTGAGTTAGGATCGAAAAACACTTGGTTTCTCATAGAATAATGTATGTTTAGAGAAGGATTGCTCTTAATTGTCTTGTTTGTCACTAGAGAGTCTTAGACTCCTAGGGAGGTTAGTTTTGTCAGCAAAAATAACTCTTTTCGCATGATAATCCACATGAACATGAAATTCATTCTTCCAGTTTAGGAACACCAAAATGGGTGCAATCACCACATTTTCCTTTAAAACATCCAAATTGTTATTACACTCCTCATTCTAGTAGAAAGTCACGTCCTTCTTCAGTAATTTCTCCATTGGCATAGTTATATGTGCATAAGCATTGATAAAAATCTTGCAGTATCTGGTGTGGCCTAATGTTGCATACAATTGCTTTACATTCTTTGGGGCCTCTAAATTAACAATAAAAATGATCTTCGCAGGGTCTACCATTAATCCCTGCTTGCATACCACATGGCCTAGAAATATCCCATAGGGTACACAAAAAATACGTTTATTCAAATTCATGGCAATTTGGTATCTGCAACAAGTATCCAACATAATATGTAGACTTAAAATGTGATGTTTTACCATTCCAAACATAGTCCAATCTTCAAAATAAACTTCTAAGAATTTATGGATGAATTCCTTAAAACCTGCAATCACGACTCTTGAGAAGATCACTGGCACATTCTTAAGCCTGAATGGCATCATTGTGCACTGGAAACCTCCCCACTCCATTGCAAAGGTAGTCTTGCTACAATCTTATGGTGTGATCTTAATCTGATGGTACCCTAATAACCCATCAGTGAACGAATATGTTTCCTTCCCTCCAACATTCTCCAAAACTTCATTCATAAATGGAATTAGAAATGGGTCATGAATGCACGCATCATTGAGCTTCCACAGATCTATGCATACCCTAATTTCATCTTGCTACTTCTTCTCCTAAACAACCATAGGGCTCACCCAATTAGACTCTTCCACTATCTCAATGATTCCAGCCTCTACAATTTTGTCCAACACTTTGCACACCTTCTCCTTATACTTTGGATTAGATGGTAGGGTCTTTGTTTCACGGGCTTCGCATTGAGCTTTAGGGTGATCTTCATTACACCCAAATCCCCTACTATTCCTTTTAGATCCGAGAAGTTGGTAGGAAACAAGTCTTGGTATTCACGCAGTAGTTCCGCAACCTTCTCAACTGTAACTTAATCCAAATAATCACCTATATTTGTAGACTTAGGCTACACGTTAGATCCAATGTTCACTTTCTTGTTCTTCAACGATTTTGTTATATCAGGGTTTGCTGCTTTGAGTCCTTCAAACTCACACTATCCCTCAGAATTTGTAATGTTGATATTTCATGGATCCTCTTCTTCTTCTTATTTTGTAGTCACATTGTATCATTCTAGTGCATGGTTCAATTGTGTATTCCAGTCCAGTTCAACCCATTCTACTAGCTCCTTAGGTGTTCTGAATATTGTAGCCTTAATTTCCTAGAGTGCTTCAGTAATACATGCAAATCCATCCTCAAAGCTGAAAGTTAACAAGAAACTTTCCTTAGGATATCGTAGTCAGCTATCCCATGGCGTAGCTCTATCTCCAAGTACTAGTTCATCTGAATAGTATCTAGAGTGTAACAAAAGATATGTACCCATTCTTGTTGAGGCTCCTCCCCCCACACTTTAGTCCATCGTGCCAAATGTTCGCGTAGATCATCCTTGCCTAAGTATTTCTTTGTCAGGCGGGTATTCGTGTACTTGAACGTTAGATTCATCATTCACTTGTACTCTTTCCAGTTAGCAAATCTATGCTTATGTGTCCCCCACATCGTACAGGAGTTAAGCTAGATCTAGTGTCTGGAATCGATATTCCTATGGCACATCCTTTTCAAACTGATCCAAAAAAAAGTTAACACCATTTAGACCATCATAATGAGGTAGGCTTCATACCTCTATAGATACACAACAAAGCGATTTTGTCATCATATTGCAGCGTAGTGTTGAGACTTTGTGCAACTTATTCTACCAGTGCTCGAGTTATTCATCTGAATTCGAGGTACAAGAGCTATCTCTATCCCATTTAATTCACCCATCTGTAGTGGGATTGATCCATTCTTTACCACGCGTAGTGACCTTGTATATTTGATCCAAACCGTCTTCTTCTTCGTTGCTGTGAACTAGTTCAATGTAGTGCGCTCCTTCAATGGGGTCCAATGGGACAATAAACCTGGAGTTCCTTCCTTTCAAATGCAATTCTTTGCTTTTTCAGATTAATTACTGCATCCATGTCGAAGGCCCAATCAATTCCTAATAACATAGGGTAATGATTATTGTCATCCACTATTTCAATTACTTCAAAGTCGGCCATAGCACTTGCTCCCTCAATGTCTACTGTTACCCCATATAGGTGCCCCATAGGAATGATCTTCTGTTGATTGGCCATGCATAGCTGTATAGGAGACCATTGTAACATAGGTCTCCCCATCGTTTCCCATATTCTCTTTGGTAGCACATTTGTATCAGATCCTAGATCCAGGATGAATTGATCCATTTTGTACTCTCCAATCTACGCAGTCAGCCTCATTTCATGCCTTGTCGGCTTCTTATGTCTACCCAATTTCCTCATAGCACACTATTTGGGAGGAGTCTTGATTTTACCCGTACAGTTGTTAATTAACTCCTGGAGCCCTTCCACCGCCTTCCTATCGCGCAACATCTTCATATAGGTTTTTAGAAAAGTAGCCA
Organism: Pinus taeda; assembly: GCA_000404065.3. Taxonomy (NCBI): domain Eukaryota; kingdom Viridiplantae; phylum Streptophyta; class Pinopsida; order Pinales; family Pinaceae; genus Pinus; species Pinus taeda. The sequence goes on from APFE031291183.1 coordinate 126,023, forward strand.
ATAGCGAGGGATCCACGTTCCATGCTTCATTGTTTTCAGTCGGTTTCTCTTGACTTCCTGACACATAAGCCTCAATAAAGTTCTTCTTGGCTTCCATAAAAGTTTCTTTACCCTTGTTAAGATCAAATCTGACCTCCTTTTTGGCAACCTTGCACACCAAACCTTCATTTTCTGGCTGCATTCCTTTATCCTCTCCAGTGGAAATACCACTTTGTAGCACGATATTGATGCTATGGTCCTCTTCGCAGGACTTCACCCTCATCATATGTATATTTTACATGGTTGGTTGAGTATTTTTCTCCTGCATTTTAGCTATCAGCACCGAGGAATCCTCTATCACATGATCAAACTATATGAAATACTAACATGATGAATGCATTAGGTTCTATCAGTTGTGCACAAAATGCCCTTCTTCTCCACATTTATAGGAAATAACTTGTCTGCGACCTCTTCCAACCCCTCCTCCTCTTCCTCTTCCAAGGCCCTAGAATACTCCATGTACTACACCCATGCCCTGATCCTAGGTCCAAGTTTTAGCTTGCATCCAATATGTAGGCGTCTGCTCCATCATCAGCTCATATCTTCAGCAATTAGCTCATCATGCCCAAATGATGTACAAAAAGTGAAAAATAATTTGTTGTGATTTTTTCACAAAATTTTACAAGAGGTGACAATGGTCGGTCACATGCTTCCTAGCTATCTGGAAGATAATGCACCATCAGGTTATTCCTATGCTTGGTCCCGCAATGTTCTCAGGATTTAAAGGAACATGACTTCCTCCAGTTAGGTAATTTTGATAAACAGGAAAACGATCTGTATCATGTCACTTGTCTTTACAATTTATGCACCAGACTTCTACGCGCACCTCAAACAGAGCTTCCTTTATTGTCTTCAAGCTTTGCAACTCCATTTGAAGGCTTGCTAGCTACGACTGAATCTATTGTACTCCAACATTTGTATCCTGCACTGGTGAGGCTTCCAAAACTCATCGCGATGTCCACAACCTCTGCTTGCGTTCCTATCTTCTGTTGTGATAATGACAATCTCAAATGAGGCAATAGAGAAGAAATGTACTAGTCTCTGTGTTGATCATATGTGATCTTCGTATTATCTTGTCGGATCAAGAATTTTAGCTTCTGAACAAATTCCCACACAGACTCATTTACCCTTTGTTGTATTTCCTTAAACTTTGTTACAGACTGCCTTTGTGACTTAGGCTTTTTAAACTCATTTTTCAATTCCTGCTGAGTTTCTTCCATCATTGCATCAGGTTTAGCCATAGAAAAGTTGACATACCAAGTCAATGCCCTGTCTTTTAGTGCTATGATCAGCTGTGATTTCTTCATATTATCATCAGTAATCTGCTATGCTTTCCACAGAACATCTGCAACAAACTAGAACTATTCGAGGTCCTCACTTCCCACCCCTTTAACGATCAACATCTTCGTCATGTTCGCCATGTTGAATGGTTGATGCAGAGGTGGAGGTGGAGGTGGAGGTGGTAGTGGAGTGGATGGATAGGGTACATGGAAAATTTTTGGGGCTAATGTTTGCCTAGTGGTCTAATTTTCCATGATTTTTCCACAAAAAAGACTCGCCAATTTCCAATTTTTATAAAAGATGATTTGCCCAAATTTTAGAATATAAAATTATTTTATCTTAAAAATCGTCAACATTACATAAAGAATATATATAAAATCATTATAAATTTGAATAATTTTACAAATATATCAATAAACATTTTATAGTTTTCATATTAGGGATTAGTGAGATTCACCAATGTTTTTAAACTTCAAGAAAATTTCCCATCCTTAAAATTTTCCTTGATAGGGTATCCCCGAGATACTCTGGCTTACTAGCTACAACGCACTTCACAATGTTCTCAAAATAGTTCCTTCTTCATTTCTATTAGTAGATCCTACCAACAGACTATAATAAGAGCCCGACTCTTTGTTTCTTCTGAAGGGTTTGTTTCTTCGTGTAGTCCCAAACACAAATGTAATGGCATAACCCGCTTTTCACACAACAACATCTTAATCCAAGTCTTTAGAGATTTTAAGTGCCTACCTCTTGGTCCCTTAAATAACTTGCACTCTTCTTCACTATAGCTAACAGTTGTATCGATCGTGAACTCAGTGATGAATCCTCCTAAAATATGATCGATCCAGTGATTGAAGGCCCACACAATTTTATTTTTGGAAGCCTCCAAATGCTTCACCATTTCTGGGGTCCACACAGTAGGGCCATTCAGCTTCCACGTATGTGACTGTTCAGTAACCTGGATAGCCACTCATGCAATTCACAAGGAAAAGAGTAGAAGAAGATTTCAAGCTCATTTGTGTACTTTGTTACACAAAACTATCGTCATCTTGATTATTTGCAGTCGGTATGGGTTTATCACCACCTATACCAGCTTCCTAAGCAAGTCTCAAACCTCAGCTCTTCAAAACAAGATTTAGAAATGAGAGAAAGACATCAAAAAAGCAATGTAACTCTGGTTCCGCACTTTCTCTCACTTTTTCCTGTGGGCCCACACCTTCTGTTCAGGATATCTGCGTACTTATATGCTTTGCATGTAAAGGGGAGGGTGCGTACCCCTGTAAAAGTCAAAAGGTGCAATCTTTATCTTAAAAAACTCATCTTGGGTTAATTCTAGAGTTTTCTAGAAGCATTTGTTACGTGGATTGTTCGCTCCAAGTGGTTCATGCATCCCATAATAGGAGGAACTAATCCCTTGTTGAGAGGAGCTATCCCTTTGAAGGAGGATGCTATCCCTTTGAAGGAGGACCTGGTAACTGATCTCAATTGCACTATAAAATGAGGCATTGGGTCAGTGGCCAGGAGGTTAAAAGCTGAACTTTTGAGGGTAAATGCTAGTGAAATCAAGACTTCCTATTTGAGCTTAAGAGGAGAGATCACATACCTTTTTGGTCTCATTGGGGAGTGAGTGAAGCTTGTCAAAGTAGAGGAGACTTCTTGTTGGACCCTGGGAGGAGCTTGTGCAGCGTCAAGGCAAAGGTTGTAAGGTCCTTCTCCTTTTGAATTAATGCAATCAAGCTCATTTTTCTCAACAAGTATCTCATGTTATTTGTTTCATGGACTCATTGACTTTCATGTTAAATATGTTTTATAATACTGGATATTTAGGTGCTATTTAATCGTTTTCATTGTTTGTGCTTGCAGGTTTGTGACAAAGGAACTTACTTGGATCAAAGGAGCGAAGGCATCTCCAAACTTGCGTTGGACATGAGGTAGGCCTTAAACACATTTGTTTGCCATTATTTTTAAAGCGCATTTAGAGAAAGATAGTGTCTGGTTGGTTTTTTTGTCATTAGGTCTTCATTAGATTCTAGGAAGGTCTATCTTGTCCGCAAGATCGACTCATTCCGCGTGACACAATGCAGTGAAATTCTCACATAGATCCAGTGCACTTCAGTGCACAATCTCTCATTGTTGCCTGCGCTGATCCCTTGAGGGTCAGTTTCCCATCTAGGAACTGAAATTTTTTGCTAATTTTCTCTTGTTTGAATGATTTGTTGAATGTCAATGATGTTTTGTCTCTGAAAATAGTTTTTTCATCTCCTTAATTTGGCCCTACTTAGACTAGGATTGATAAATGTTTCTTATGTATTTACTTTATCATTTCCAATCTATAGTCGAAAGTTAGTTTTTTTTATCGATTAATCTTTAGTGAAAGAAAGTGTCATAAAATCGTCTTTTCCTTCGAAATTTGAATTGTCATAAAATCTTCATTCATTAAAGATCGATTGATTGATATGTACATATGATTAGTCTTTTCATTGAAAGTGTCGTAATTCCTCATTTCTTTGAAAACGAAAGTGTCGTAGAGTCTTCCTTTCCTTGAAAAGAAATTGTCACAAAATCGTCATTTTTATGAAAAGAGTTTATTGATCGATTGTGCATCAGTTTTCCTTTTTGGTCATTCACATTAAGGGAAATTGAAAATAAATACATGCATGTTGCATTGAAAAGAGTTTGTGTGTGCTGAAAGGAATAGTGTAGGGAATTTGCATTTAGATTGTGCTGATTGCTCTTTGATCAAAAGAAATTTGATTGCTCTATCTCTAAGTAGCTAGGATTTTCATTGTTAAATTGAATGGAAAGAATGCTTATCATGATAGTTGCATTCCTAGGAATTTCAAAATACATCACGTGGTGAACTTGAAAGGAAAATTCCTAAGAAAGATCAACTTAAAACAAACATCAATTTACCTAATGGAGCATTGTCACTAACGAGAACATTTAGTGGTTCTAGGCTAGAGACGTGTTCTGGTGTCATTAAACAAAGCAGTTGTCGCTAACTTATCTGTAATACATTCTGAGTGTGATACCTCATTCTACGTACGTGAGTATATCGTAGCTCATCCATGTACCTTCAAGTATATAGGGCGGTGTTACAGTACGTAAAGTAAATGGGAATGCTCTCACTGTGTCGTTTTGCATTAGACAGTGCTTATACAGACTGGGCCTCCACGTACCTTCTGGTATATGTGGGAGGACAACTCTAGGTTGCTATCCATCCTTAAGTAACTGAGTCGGCCGCGTTGCAAATGTGATACACCGAACACAACATTCGGGGAGATTGCTTGCTCGTACTTCTTGGTTCGCCAAGAGGTATTCTGCAGTTCACAGTTGCCTAGTAAACCTTTTGCCTGGTATACCCCTTTTTGTTTATTTCTTTTTTGATAGTAAAATTAATCAGAAATCGTGGAGGAACATCAATCCATACCCCGTCGTTCGCGGAGAACAGCGAGCAACCCACCTTTGCCTCCCGAAGCGACACCAATTCAGATAAAGAAGTCTCACTTAACTGAGTCTAGTACATCAAGAACTCCTAGTTCTTCATCTGAGTTACCTAAATCATCTATTCCAGTAAGTACAGAGGCTCCAGTTACTCTAGCTACTTTTGGTACATCCGTTCCTGAAGAAGAAGTTCACAATTACTTGAGGACATTAGTACTGATCCTAGTGAAATAGTAACTACGATTGTCCAACAACAAGTTGATACTCAACTTGAAGTTGCTAAACAAGAAAGTACTTCTGAACTTGAATCAGTTCAGCCAGAAGTTAATCCAAAATCTATCCGAGTTCAAACAGAAGTTACACCTGAACCTAAAGTTGTTCAGGAACCTCCCTCTGAAACTGTTGTTGATTTACCTAAACTTCTGGACTTCGAATTTGAACATTTAGAAGTTGTTACTTTACCAGGAGATGATCAGTCGGTTACCCCTCAGACATCAGTAACTATTGAAACTTCACCTTCATCAACACCAGAAATCTTTTACAGACCTAACGGTGAAGTTCTTCCACCAGGTTTGATTGCCATAGAGGAGGAATTAGTAGAAGATTTCACACCTAGAACCCCGTTTCACTTTGGAACTAGGATTTATCTTTATCCTAATACTCCTAATTCCTTTGCATCATTTGATCCTGGTTCATTTCAAGTACACGTTGAATCTTTAGGACAACTTTTGGGTCAGTTAACTATGTCAGAACAACCGTTAGCATCCCAGACTGTATCATCTGATGCAGCTGCAGCAAAATATTTTGTTGCAACTTCTTCGATGTTTTCTACCACACCCGAGTCACACCTGTATGGTGAATCGTCCGTCCTGATTGGTTACCAGTCATTGTCTAGAACCCACTCAAGGGTTGCTTCTACACCATGGTCATCACCCATGTCCTCAGCCAAAATTTTACCTGGTTCTTCTCTAATAGGAACTCAACAGTTTGATCCTGCATATCAGTATCAGGTTGGGCAATCTAGTCAACAAAGACCTATGTATCCATTGAATATTGGATTGCCACCATATGGAGAGCAATTTTCTTATTCACCGTATCCTCCTTATTCTGGAGGAAAACCATATGGTAATATCCCACAATATTCAAGTCAACTTGGAATTAGAGTTTGTCAATGGAAACCAATAATTCCAGTTCAACCAAGGCTTGTGTATCCAACACAACCAATGCAAACTCTGTTAGCTATTCCTACTACATCTGTTGTTACTATTGTACCACAGTCACAAGTTCAAACTATTGTATCTCAGCTGGTACAAACTGATCCTTCTACTTTGCAACCACAATTTTCAGGTCAAGAAGTTCAAGTTTCTCAAGTTTTTGTACAACAACCACTTGTTTCTAAAGTTCAGCAACAACCTCAGGTTAATATACCTTTATCTGGACTAACCCAGGCTTACACTGGTATAGTTTATTCACAACCTATTCAACCTTTCATTGTTGGGAAACAACAGTTAAGTCCACAACAGTTGTACCAATAACAAAAACAGTTGATTCAACAACCGTGGCAGCCACAATTCCAACAACCCCAATTCCAGTAGTTCTAACCCCATTTTGGACTTGTTTCACAAGCCCAACCTGGTTTTGGTCAATCTCAAGCTTACCAAGGTCTTGGTCAATAACTCTTTGCAGGTTATGGACAACCAAAAACTCAACCTGGTTATTAACAACCACCTTATACTGGTTTTTTTCAACAACCATACCAAGGTTACCAATTGCAGATGCCCTATATCGATATGCAAAGACCTATTGCATAGGCCATTCCATCATATCCTGGGTATGCTCAACTTGATTTGAATCGATAGTTTCCATTTGTATCAACTTTAGAATTACTAGATTTAAACCAGCTCACTAATGATCCAATCTTATATGCACCTTGGTGGCTAGTAATTCCACATAAGTTACCATATGACATTCCGAAGTTTAATGGAAATCCTAGAGAAGACCCATCAAATCATGTTATGACCTTTCATTTATGGTGTTCATCAAACACTTTGAATGACGATTCAGTCAAACTTCGTCTTTTCCAAAGAGCACTTATTGGTCCAGCTGCTAAATGGTACATTGAATTACCAAGATCTTCTTTCGATAACTTCACCACTTTAGCCACTACATTTTTGACCCACTTCTAGTTACCTATTAGATACAAGACTGGAACGGAACTCCTAACCAACCTTAAAAAGACTACTTCTACCCATATTCATGAGTGACGGCGTCATCGTCGAATGGTTAAGACATATGTTCCTAATGAGCTTTTAGCTGAGTGGTTCATAAAATCCTTGTTGCCATCAATCACCGAGGATGTGGCAAAAGGTGGGGTTGTCACAGAAAAGAAAGTCATTTCTCGTGCCCAATACTTGGATTTGATTGATACACAATTCGGCATGCTTTATGATAAAATTCCCAATGCACCTAGACCAGCTTTCACTGTTCCACCACCTCCATAATCGAGTAAGCACTCTCATCCCAGCGACGGTGTGATTGGTTCTTCAAGCACACAAGCAGTAGGAAGACCATCTCGTCAAACTCTTGTTGTTTCCAATCAAACTACCAATGCATCAGAAAACACTCTTGCCTCCGAGATTAATGTCGTGTCATCTGAAAAAGGCAAAAATCCAAAGCAACCAGGAAGTAGGAAAAAGGGGAAAAACAAAAAGAAACAAGAAAATTTAACTCCAGAGAAATCATCTGATTCCTCTACTGCAGCGAGGAAACCTCGTTATCCATGTCTGATATGTAATGACAAACATTATAAAAGAGATTGTCCACATCACTCTAAGGTATCTAAACTTTTAAAGACTTCAAACACATCAACAGTGTTGACAGATCCATTTCCAACCTCGGAGACACATTTGGTTGCAATAGACCATGCTTCCACATCCCAAGTACTCATGTTATCCATCACAACACCACAAAACGATGTTTTGGTGTCAAAAAGAAAAAAATATTATGGAAATCCATCGTCATTGAATAATCAGGCCACTGATCAACCTAATACCTCAACTTCAACTTCATCTAAAGTTATTCCACTAGTTGTACCTGAATTGACAATAAAACCACCAAAGGGAGTTGTACACAAATCGACATTCAACCCTCGAGCTCGAGCAGCTCAAAATCATAACATAGTGGAAGATCTTGCTTAATCACCTTCTGCTGTGTCAACACTCGAGGTATTGCAAAACGGTCCCTCCCAGAAACAAGCTTTACTGTCAGAAATAGGCATAATAAATCCTACGGATTCAAAACTTGTGGTTTTTAACCATGCAGGATATTCACCACAGTTCCTGGTGCAATTAGCTTTCCTAATCCAAGTAAAATCTCTCAATAAGAATGTTCTCTGAACTATTATTGATGAGGGGACATCTGCTTGCATTATGTCCGTGAGCTACTGGAATGCCATTGTCGTGATCACCAACTACATTAAAAGCCTTTGATGGAAGAACATATACTCCATGTGGGATTTTGAGTAACTTGCAAATCAAACTAGGGGGAAAAATAGTTACTGTTGAAGTTGAGGTAGTTGACGGACCCATCGATTACAACATTTTACAGTGAAGGCCTTGGGTATATGCTACCACTGTTTTGGTTTCCACGTACTTTCGTACTAATGCGTTCCCTTTTAAGGGTGGAATCACAGTCATTGCTCAACTAGCCTTCTTTGCCAATAGTTCACAGGCTACGGGAAGCATTCCATTAGTACGCAGACCCCCACTGTCACTTAAAAGTGTTGGAGTAGGTCTTTCTAAATATCCTTCCCTAATGGGTATTTTTACCCTCCCGTCACCATCTGATTTGGCGGAAGTGGCAAGAGTAGAGACTTGCAACATGATTTCCTCTACCTCATCTGATTTCACGAGGATTTCCAACCAATTTGAAGTTGATGGTAATAGTGAGGTATTGTCATTAAGCCCCATTGAATCATCATAGCAATCAATCTTTTGGACTTGTGCGGCAAACCCAAATCTGCACTCAACAATTGTATGGGTAGATAGATCGTTAGAATATGGTACCTCTTCGGATCCTTTTTTATGTATACATTCTACGGATGAAGGAATCGTCCAATCAATGATGATAGGAGAGGAACTGTCGGAGGATTATCATCATCATTCCCACCTTCCAGATGACATTAAATATTATTCAAATTAACTAAATCACCCATCGGTTGTTGATTTCTTATCGAATTCTGTTAGAGTAAATACTGTAGATTTTGAGCGTAATTTTTCAAACATAGAAGAAACAATTTCTATAAACATTTCGACCAAGCCTAACATTGTAGAGAACATTCATGTTGGAAAACCTTGTTCTCCATTGGAACTTGATAATCCCGTGCTCTATTTGTGAATTTAGAGATATTTTTGCATGGTCTTACGAGGAGATGCCGGAAATTGACTCGAGCTTTGTTGAACATGAGATTAGAATGTACCCTGATGTCAAACCTATACGACAGCAGTTTCAACCTATTTATACTAAGAAAGTCGTTGCCATTAAAGCAGAGGTTGAAAAACTTTTGCGTGCTGGCTTCATTTACCCTGTACCTCTTACTGATTGGGTATCTAACATTGTTCCAATGATGAAAAAACAAGGGACAATTTGAGTGTGCATCAACTGTAGGGATGTAAATCAAGCATGTCCAAAAGACAATTATCCTACAACTTTTATCGACCAGATTATTGACGAATTTTCCAGACGTGAAATCTTCTCATTCATGGACGGATTTTCTAGCTACAAGGAAATCAATATCTGCCCACAGGACCAATCAAAAATTGCTTTTATTTGTCCATGGGGCACATTCGCCTATCAAAAGTTACCTTTTGGTTTGAAGAATGCTAGGGCTACATTCCAGAGGGAAATGAATTATGCCTTCCATGACATCAAGCACATTGTTCAAATTTATCTTGATGATTTTCCTGCTCATTCATGAAAGCGAACTGATCACCCACAACATTTGAGAGCAATATTTTTATGGTACCGACACTACAACATAAGACTCAATCCACAAAAGTGTGTCTTTTTTGTTGGCTCTGGTCGATTGCTTGGATTTGTGGTCTTGAAAGATGGAATTCTACTTGATCCAATTAAGTTTCAAGCAATCCTTGACTTGCCTCCACCATCAAACTTGTTATAGTTACAGAGACTTCAAGGGAAGGCAAACTTTTTGAGGAGGTTCATTCCAAACTATGCTGAGTTGGCTAAAGATTTTACACATCTATTGAAGAAAGGGGTACCCTTCCACTGGGACCAAGTTGTGCAAGCTTCTTTTGATGCTCTTAAAGACTCCTTGATCAGAGCATCAACAATGTATGCCCCAAACTATTAAGAAGACTATTACCTGTATCTCGCCACTGCAGATACAACCTTGGTATGGTTTTAGTCCAAGAAGAAACTGGAACTATTTACTTGAGTCATAATCTCAATGATACAGAAAGTAAGTATTCATATGTTGAAAAGTTAGCTTTGGCAGGCATTCAATCTGTGCAGAGATTTCGTCATTACATCCTCCTCCGTAAAACTACCATTATATCGGATTACAACCCTATGACATACATTTTATCGCGTCAACTGCTAGGGGGAAAATATTCTAAATGAATAGTTATATTGCAGAAGTTTGATTTGGAATTCAACAAATCTAAATTAAAGAAATCTCTTGTCTTTGCCGAGTTACTTTGCAATCTCCCTCATCCTCCAATGATTTAACATCAGAAGCATCAATCTTGGATGAATCCCTATTTCTTATCTCGTCAAGTGATCCATGGTATGGAGATCTATTGGTCTATCTCTAAACCCAAGCTTTTCGGCCTAATACCTCTTGTTATGAACAGTGACGTACTCGATACCAAGCCAAAGATTATCTTATCATTGGTGATACACTTTATCGTCGTGGTGTCGATACGATTTTAAGTAGGTGCCTCACTCATGAGGAAGCCAAAAAAGCTTTGAATGAATGTCATTCAAGTGATTGTGGGGAGCATTTATCTGGTTATGCTATTGCATAGAGAATTCTCTGTGCTGGTTACTTCTGGCCAACCATATTCAAAGATTGCATTCTTGCTATTATAAGCTGCCATGCTTGCTAGATATTTGACCGTAAAACTAGATTACCACCTGTACCACTGCATCCAATCGTTGTTATTGGCCCATTCACCAAATGGGGAATTGACTTTATGACATGTAACCCCAACTCGGCTGGGGGACATGGGTATATTATAGTCATCATTGACTATTTTACCAAATGGGTCGAGGCGATGCTAACATTGAACAACATTGGCGAAAGGGTTGCTTTATTTTTCTTCAACCATGTGGTTTCCAGATTTGTTGTACCACAAGCCATAGTTACATATCATGGATCACATTTTCGCAATCACATGATGGTTGAATTGACTGCCAAATTAGGACTATCACATTATAGTTCTACTCCATACTACTTGCAAGCTAATGGACAAGTTGAGGCTATCAACAAAGTCCTTAAGCGCATGTTGCAAAGAATAATTGGAGTTCATAAAAGGAATTCAAATTTAATCATGTACTTGGCTCTATGGGCATATCGAACCTCGGTGAGAAATGCGACCGGATTCACACCCTTCCAGTTGGTGTATGGTTTGGAAGCAATCTTACCAATCCAATGTGAAATCTCATCTCTCAAACTCGCGATTGACCTGCTACCTGACATTTCTGAAGAAGAAGCATATTTCTTGGAGTTAATCCATCTGGATGAAACCCATCGTTATGCCACATTGGCTAACGAAGCACATCAGAAACGTATTAAGGCGCAATATGATAAAAATGTCAAGTCTCGTGTCTTCTCAGAAAGTGACCTGGTCTTGCTTTATGATCAGGAGTTTGATAAACTTGGAGCAGGAAAATTTGAACCGCTATGGATGGGCCCTTATATTGTTAAGCTTATTTTGACGAAAGGTGCCTACGAGTTAGTGGACTATGATGGGATTCCATTATCGCAGCCTCGAAATGGGTTGTACCTTAAACGCTACTATGCTTAGTTAAATGTAGTAAAACTCACTGTATATATGCTTTGTTTGCATGTGTATGTGTGTGTGTTTATTTTAGATTTCTTGTTTGGTTAAGTAATCCACTTCACATTTGTTGGAGATGTTGAACTTTTTGAAACCATTTGCTGTTTATGCCAATGGGGCTAGTCAGAGTACGCAGAATCTATCTTCTGCAGCATGGGCCATTTTCGCTCCAAGCGGCGAGTTAGTGAGTTTTAGAGGGATATGTATTGGACGATCGACAAACAATATCGATGAGTATAATGCGTTGATTGAACTCCTCTCTGATGCCATTTCATTTGGCATACAATGAATCATCATTAGGATAGACTCACAACTCGTTGCACTACAACTTACTGGCGTTTATACCGTCTAAAACCCAGCGATTCATCGCATGTTCCTTAGAGTTCATATTTTGGAAAGGTATTTTGAGTTTATTCAATATCAACATAATTCGAGAAATCTAAACACATTAATTGATTCTCTAGTGAATTATGTGGTAAATATACATTTGCGACATATGTAAAGTAAATATTTTCTATTCACATCATCAGCTGAATAGGATTGCAACACTTAACCATAAGAAAAAATTGAAAGTAAAATAGATAGTTGTTTTAAAAAAAATTACAAACAGTTTGTGTCCAAGACAAAAATTGGTCATCTGACCCAAAAACTCAAAATGTATGCAGAAGACATCTAAGTAGACTAGTGATACTCATGATAACAGGTCATATCATGTGCTATCATGTGTAAAAGTCTCATCCAATGACTCAGCACACCGATGGTGTGGCGCTGCAGTCACATAGGCAACTCCTCGATCCGGACATCCGAAATGCATAGGGTCAAAGCCTCTATGTAATCTTGTAGCTCAGCCAATGTCTCTGCTAAATAGAAGTCTCAAAGAACTGCTCTCCCAATAGGTCTCTCTCCTAGCCCACCTACCTCTTATTAGTGTCCCACAAGTCGAACAGGTTCAACACCTGCATACATAAAAAATGTTTTGTTTAGTCTTGGAAATAATAAAAAAACACAAAAAAAGTAGAAAATTTAAAATCAAAAACACTTTGGTCAAAACATTTACCGATAGCACCCCACTGTGCTCCAAATGGAAACATCAAGTCTTTATCTCCACGGAAATCCATTCTTGAATATGGATACTCTGCGATGGCCATATCCTATCGATCAACCCACTCAAAGAATGCAGGGGTAAATGAGATCAAACCAGCATGTCTAGCCATAAGATCTACCCATCTCTACATCCGTGGATCTCTAGGTCCAGATACACCCAGTGAAACAAGTTGTGGCTGCATAAGTGGAATTCTCTCCAAGGCAAAATAAATCAGGATGAACCTATAGCCAAAATTCCTTGTCTTTCCACTTTTCACCTTGGTCAGTTGTTCTTTTGCTGATGAGAACTGCCTCACACCAGTTGAACACTTTTGGCTCTAAACAATCTAAAGCATATTGCATGTATGATCTGTTTGCCAAGTGTAGTGTCGCACTCCCAGCCAGTTTGGCGAGGGTAAAGAGGATCATCCTCAATGGTAAATCACTAACATCCCTAATGTTAATCTTTCCATCTCTTCTAAGTTGAGCACCTTCCCGGCAGAACTATCGTATATAGCCTCTCACTAATTCACCTCCTCTGGCAAATCCTGATAGTGAGATGGGGGCACCCTGCCTTGACAGTCCAGTCAGAAAGTAGATGTCATCGATTGTAAATGGGATCACTTTACCCCTAATGTGAAAGGCTTGTTCAATAGGATCCCATGAATGAACAAGGAATTGTAAAAGCTCAATCTGCTATCGCATGGTAGATAGTCGAAATATTTGAGTAACCCGCAATTCTTTAGGGCCTCAACTGTACCCTGATTATTTAGGGCAATCATATATTGTTCTTCATGCTCTCTTTCTCTCCATATAAACACCATTTTGATCCGATAAATGTCTACAATGCAACCATTAGACAAATTAGGATCCATTTTTTGCAAAAAGCAACGGAAATTTTGGTAGAAAACAGTTGTACAAATTTGAGTTTTGTGCTCAGGGCACCCCTACCTTAGAGACAGTGCGCTGCAATGCATGTAGCCTTCTAGGTGTGTGCAATGTAGTGCACCTTTCAATGTTGAAAGGGTGCGATGATCCCAAAGTTTAAAATTGAAACCCTAGGGGCCTCAAAAACTCAAAAATTTTCCTTAAAACTGAAAATAAATTGAATGAAATGAAAGACAACAGAGATAGCTCCTACCTGGTCTGGACGGCACAAGGAATGGTCCACTGAATCCTCCACAATCAGCTAGTAAACTTCAAGGTAAAAACTGCTCTAGAGTACCAAAGTCAAAGGGTAAATGTGAAATGGTAAAAATGAATGGTAAAACTTGTTTTTATGTTTATTTCTTGCACATTAATCAAGTAAACATTAGTTTTTATTCATTTTATCCATGAAACAAGTATTTTTAATCCACTTTGATGGTGTTTTGAGTAGGTTTAACAACTGAAAGGTAGAATTTGACGTGCTCAAATGTAAATTGAAAATCTTTGACCACAAAGCAAACTTTTATCTCTTTTTCGAGCTTTGTTAAAAACGAAAAAGTAACCCCTTGGAGTTCTCTTTAAGCTCTTTTTAGACTCTCTAAATATGAAAAGATTGTCGAGCACTTGTCTTTTTCAGTTCATTAAAGGATTGGAAACGATATCTCTCCTGTATTATTTTACGCTTTTTCAGACTTGAGAAATTAATTAACGAAAAAGAACTCGTGGAGTTTTCTTTTCGTCCCTTTTCAAACTCTCTAAACATGAAAAGGACCGAGTTATCTTTGTCATTAAACTCGTTAAAAACATCAAATAACGACAAACTTTTCCATCTAGACAAGGTCGAGTTTCACCTTCGCTAGACTCGTTAAAACATCAAATAGTGATGGATTCACCTGAAGGGTGAAATTATACAACAAGCATATGTTATCCTCCTCAAGCTTGATTAAAATAAAGAGGTACTGGTCAGCAATGACTGGCGAAAATTGGAAAAAGGGGAAAACATTTTATGGTAGCAAGTCGCTCTTGAACATGACACTTTCACCTCATCACCGTGGCTATGTGGGTTAGGTCATTCAGCTTGATGGTCATCACACCGTTGGTCTATCATACCATCCATTACTCTGTTTTGGGTCAATGCTACCAATTCATCTTAGTGTTATTGATGTGTTCAAGAGAAGTCATTTAGTTCAAACTTCATCCTTTGCAATATCGTAAACCTTCATTTTCATGACCGCCATTCCTGAACCTTTTGTCGTCAGTCAATTCTCATCTCCAAAATCATTTACCTCGTTTCATGTCGTTGATGTGGGATACATCAAGGCCCTCCTACAAAGAGTTGTTTCTTGTCAACATTAGCTCATTATCCAAGAAGTTGACTTAGAAACACCCCTTCAGTACCTTGAGGCTTGCATACATCAATGGCAGGTTTCTCACTTCTGGCGATAGGTTAACATCATTGGCCTTCGACCGAAATACTTTGTATGGTGTTCGACATCAAATCATGTATTCACACCATGTGAAATGTATTGTAGTACCTTGAGGTTCATTATCATTATCGGTGATTCCTCTCGCGTCTGTTAATGGCTTACATCATTGGCTAGTAATTAGAAGATGTCTTCCCATGTTCAACTTGAGATCATCTATTCACATGGTTAGACTTGTACTTGAGTGAGAGATTGAATGATATTGAAGACCCTGGATCTAGTTTCATCCATCCGGGTTGCGATATTTTCAGGAGTACTAAATCAAATGTACAAAGGCCTTACATTCATGGTCATCTATTCATGGATCTATATCTGTAGACAACTATATTTGTACATGTAATGAAAGTTTATAAGTTGAGCATGGGTATGCCTTCCCTCAGCTAGTTCATGAGGAAAAATCAAATATCATGATATATGTATTGTAATTGATGCAGGTCACATTCCGCTTCCAAACCTCCTCTCCACATGATAAAGCATTTCACTTGACATACATATTTACTACTTCATGCTTTAGGGTGCAATTGTTACAGATCCATTTGGGCACATCAACTCCAACTAAAAAATCAGTACTATTAGGGCCCATCAACCCCTAATACAGTTGTTACATGCCCTAAATAAGTCAATCATCAGAATGCCTAACTTCCCAAGAAGTTTCATCACTAAAATCATCTAGAAACTACCTCTAAGAAGATCAACGTAGGTAGGCCTTCATTAGGGTGCGCTGCAGTGCAGCCAATACACTGTCAGTATGCATTGTAGCACACTTGGTCCCACTTTGGCCTGTGCTAGGTGAATTTGAGCGAATTTCCGTGAGGGTTTGAAAGATTTCTTATCCATTGGGTGCTTCTAGAAGTTTCTCAAGGCTATCCACTCCTTTGGGTTCGTATTTGGGTGAGGAAGGGAGTTAAGGAACATCAATCCCTTTATCCTTTCCTCCGTGGAACTAAATTCTAAGTTTGGGAGGGAATTCATTATCACCATTTATGGCACAACTTCCTTCATTCACCTATAAGAAGACCACTCATCTAAGTGATCAAGGGCTGGAAAATACTGAATTATAGGGAGATGATGTTAGTATGAGACTTGATTTGATTTCAAGTATTATAATGATGTCAAAGTGTATTGCTTGTAATGAGGAGCGGATGGGATTGAACTAGAGGAGTGATGCTAAATCAGGAAAATTGGGTTATAACTCTTGCTTTTACTAATAAAGTGTTCAAAGCTTTTTTCATATGCTTGTGCTATTCATTGATGTTTCCATATGTTTATCATGTATTTGATTCCATGCTATGCTAAATCAATAGATCATTATCATATGCTTTGATGGGTTCTTGTTTCTGTCTATGTGTAGGTATTTTTCAAGTAGCTTAAGTACAAAAAGGAGCAACAGAATCGGTCAAGGGAGATAAGGAACAAGCGAAAGCTACAAGTAGGTTTCTCTGTTCTCTTATTTAATCTATTGATTATAGAAAAGGTAGAGAATGCTTTGAACTGTTGTTCTAGACTTAGCTACTAGTCTAGGGGTTTAAGTGTTTATCCGTAGACACTAAAACTTCCCAAAACACTTTGAACTCATCTACAAAAAACGGAAGAAAATGTTGTGGAAGATGCACTCTCAAGAAAGGATGAGGATGTGGAAGCATTTATTTGCGCCATTTTTATTATCCAACCAGATTGGATAAACAAAGAAAGGGATGAATGGAAGAATGACAAAGAAGTGTGGGCACTCATTCAAAAGTTACAACAAGATCCCAGTATATCTTATATATTTAGCTAGAAAAATGATTTGTTATGGTACAAATATCGGTTATACCTATGTATGAATTCCCAACTCAACAAAAGATTCTTATGGAATTGCACACCTCTCCCTTAGGAGGGCACTCAGGATTTCTAAAAACTTACCACAGGGTTAAGAAGGAATTTTTTTGGGATGGCCTTAAATCAGATATTCAAACATTTGTGGCGGAATGTTTGGTTTTCCAAAAAAATAAAGTTGAAACAATTGAGATCCAGGGTCTATTACAATCTTTATCCATTCCAAGCTAACGTTGGGAGGAGGTTTCAATGGATTTTATCACAGGTTTACCCAAATCTGAAGGAAAGAGCGTTATCATGGTGGTAGTTGATAGAATTACCAAGTATGCACACTTTTGTGCACTATCTCATCCATTTAAAGCGAGTACAGTTTCTACTTCATTTATGGAAACAATTCAAAAGCTACATGGAAACCCAAAGATTATTGTAAGCGACAAAGATCCCATTTTCACTGGAAATTTTTGGACAAAATTATTTTCTTGTCTTGGTACTCAGTTAGCTCATAGCTCATCTTCTCATCCTCAATCTGATGGGAAAACTGATATAGTAAACAAAAGTTTGGAATGATATCTCCATTGCTTTATATATAATAAATAGACACAATGGGTAAAATGGTTGCCTCTGGTTGAATGGTGGTATAATACTTCCTTCCATACTGCAGTAAAAATAACCCCATTTATGGCACTTTATGGATATCGTCCACTATCCATCACATCATATTTAAGAGAAAATTCTAAGGTTCAAGGAATGGAAGATCACATCGAGCATCAACAATAAGTTCTCTAACTCTTAAAGGATAACCTCACTTTGGCATAGAATAGAATGAAACAACAGACAAATCAACATCATAGTAAGAGAAGTTTTCATGTAGGTGATTGGGTATTCCTATAGCTACAACCATATAAACAAATGTCCCTCAAGCAAGCTAAGAAGGATAATAAATTATCACCAAAGTATTATGGTTCATACAAGGTGTTGCAAAAGATAGGTATTATGGCATACGAATTGGAGCTTCCTGTAGCTTCCCGAGTGCACCTAGTTTTCCATGTTTCATGCTTAAAGAAGGTTATAGGTGACAAGCTCACAATTCAAAAAATGTTGCCAAAACTTGATGAGGAAGCGAAAATCATATTGGAACCTAAAGCAGTCACAGAAATAAGAACTTGACCGCTACAAAATCGATCAATTTCAAAGTATCTCATCAAGTGGAAGAACTTATCCACTAAAGATTCCACATGGGAGGATGAGAATTTTATACAAAAGCATCAAGAACTACTCAAGTGTTTAGGACAACACTTTTTTGAAGGAGAGGGCCATGTTAGGTCCCTATAATACAAGTAATTCCTCCATTACTATTGTTATTGTAGCCTTATTTTTATTGGTGTGCCCCTATTGTCACCATATTATTATTATTATTGTGCCCCATAGAAGCTTACTATTGTTATTTTTGTGCACTTATATTATTATTGTTATGTCGTCTTTGGTTATATTATGACCCCTTAGACTCCTATATATAGAAAGGAGTTTTTGTCATTTGTATCATCCAAGAATTATTCATTTGTGTAATGTAAAGGAGGTTGCCTCCTTGAAGAGGTTGATTTCTAGGTCGTTGTTCTATCTTTTCTATCTTTTTGTGAGCTAGTTTCATAAAATAGGTAGATATAATGGATATAAAAGAAATTATATGCTATGATTCATGTAGTGCAGTTTAAAGATATAATTTCAACCCATGAAATAGGCATTTGCATTAACAGCACAATGCAAATGAATCTGTAGGCAAGTATGAAATATTTTGGCATCTATTGTTGCATGAATTCGGAGAAGAAAATAGACAAAATGGATGAAAACAGGAGATAACACACTGTAATACTTAAAAGGGGGAATCACCACTACTCATGTAATATTCTGCAAGATCTATGTAACTAAGTGAGACAGTGTCACAAAAATATCAACCTTTCTTTGCATATTTCAAAACATTTATTCAGCGTAGCTATCCCCTATTTATAAGAAGAGGGGGTGCGTTATCAATCATGATACATTACAAAATATCCCTGGGCCTAGTCTCTGTTGTCATATCATCTTGATGTCTCGATCAGGGAAGGCTCTGTGTCCAAAAAACATCACAAAAACAGTAATTGCCTCATAAATAAAATCACATCACAAGGTCACAAAACAAATGAAACACTATTGCAATATCTCTGCACCCCTCCCTGTAATTACTTCGGCTTTAGGCTGCATCTAGTTCGTGGTATGGTCTCCTGTGTTACTCAGCTAACTCTTGTCATTTCTGCCTTTAGTGCCTTTGGCGCCGACCTTGGAAGCAGTTAACAAAGAGCCATTTCTGAGTCTGCCCATACTTGGTTTTGAATGCTCCCTCTTCTTGATTTACTGCTACAAGTGCTTTCGGCACCAACCCTGTCATTTCTTCCTTTAAATTCCTGTTGAATACAATTGGTGCCTGGATCTACTTGGTTTTGAATGCTCGATCTTCTGTATGTAGTGTTACAACTGCTTCTGGTGCTGACCCTATCATTTATGCCTTTAAAGTCTTGTTGAACCCAATCGGTGCCCTCATCTGTCCTAGGGTTGCCTATTATAGTGTAACAGAGAAGACTCTTAGGATCGAGCTTTTTATCTCTAAAACAGGCAAAAAAGACGCTTTTTTTATTCCCCCTTAGCCCCCTTTATTATAGCCCCTTTTACAATTTTCCTCATATGACCGGGGGCTGGAACCAAGGGCTTAGCCCTTCGGGCGTTAAGGCTTTCCACTATTGTGCGGGGGGGCTTTTCCTTTGTTATTTGGAATCCCACATCCTAGCACTGAATGCACCTTACCTTTAGCTTTCCCCCAAGACACCTAAGATCGTCGATCTGCGGGGTGATGTCATCACTGTCATGTGTCACCCTGTGAGTGGTGACATGTGAAATGGCCCCATAGGACCCATGAAAATGCTGAAACTAAATGAAACGTGTCCCCCGTACAGCCACATCACCCTCTGTACTCCCACATCACTCATCGTACCAACACGTGGAGGAGAGAGAAAGGGTCCGCTTGGCCCTGGTTTTTCAATGAAATTCCTTTGTAAATGGTTTTCGACCTCCCCTCGCAATGAAACACTATATTGCAAATTGGCGATAACACAAGGTTTTGGAGTGTGCGGGACTGTGATGTTACGGAATGAAGGATCATGGGACTGCGATATAGCAATATTGCAGGATGCAGTATGCGGGACCTGCGAGATGCAGGACTGTGGGATCACAAGATTGTGTGACTACGGGACGATGGGATTGCGGGATTTACTATATTCTGCCACATGGAGGAAAGAGAAAGGGGTGGCCTGAACTTTTTTTTCCTGATAATTGCTTTGTATTTGGTTTCGGCCTTTCCCAGGGCTTTTACACTGTATTGCAGAATCGTCCCCCGCACGGTCTTGGATTGAAAACCCCATTGATCGCCGATTTCTCAAACTTTTTCGATATGCCAATGCATCGATGCCACATGGAGGAGAGAGAAGGTGGCGGTCCGGTCTTGGTTTTGTTCCACATTTTCTTTGTAAATGATTCTCGGCCTCCCCCAACAATGTAACACTACCTCGCACAATCAGCCCCCCGCAAGTTTTTTAGAGTGGTAGCCCTTTTCTCCATTGATCTGCCGATGCGCCACTCATCAATATTACAGAATGTTTTGTGCCCAAGGCCCCCTGCTACCAATATGTCATTAAATGCTCCGCTCGGACCTACTAGCTGCCGATATGCGATATCGGCAATCAACAAATCATTGTTCTTGCGCCCCGCTAGTATCCCTTGCCTACCAGAAATCTCGATTTGCGATTGTGATTTGTCTCAGACCTCCAATTTTGATTTTTCTCAAGCTTTTGATTGCAATTTATCTTCATCCCTTAGTATTTTTTTCTTTGTTTTCTAGGTCTTCCAAAGGTAATCTTCAATAGGCTCTAACTTCTGATCCAAGGGTCATTTTTTGGACTTCTATATACCATTGGAAATCTCTTTCCGAGCACTATGCAATGGAGAGGGTCTATTCAAGCTCTGATAGCTTTTGTGGCTCAGGAAATGGCTTCAACTTCACTGTTCTTTTGCATCTTGAACAACTATCATTTCCAAAACAGTGAATCAGCAGTAAGTGAAAACATTTACAACATTTACACAGTACCACTTGTACATAACACCACCTACACAACATGTGCACAATATCACATGTACACGACACCACGTGCACATAGTGTACAAAATGCCATATGTACACCGCACCACATGTACAATGTTTATACAATACCACATGTACACAGCACCACATGCACGGCATGTACACGAGACCACATGTACACAATGGCACATGCACGACATGCACACAACACCATGTGCACATAACACCACATGTACACAACACCATGTGTACAGTCATGCACACAACACCATATGTACATAGTACCATATGTATAACATGAACACAACACCATATGTACATATCACTACATATACAACATGTACATAGCACCGCATATCCAACATGCGCACAACACCGCATATCGAACATGCACACAGTATGATATGTACATAGTACCGCATATCCAACATGTGCATAACACCATATATATCCAGCACTACATATGCAATGTACACACAATGCCATTTGTACCACCCCATACATAACATTGCATAAACAACTTGTCCACACACTATATATACACAACACTGCATGTGCACAACATCACAGATGAAACATTTACAACATACGCACAACAGTAGTACCACACATCCAAAACCACATTGTCTCTATCAAGCAACCTTGCTTCCAATGTCTTATCCATGCTTGTCCCATCATGTCACTGACTACACTGCTTTCATTTCATTGATGTATCTCTCAGCATAGCCTATCCATAACAGAGACATAATATAATTACATAATATCAACTCATAACCACATGATATTGACCTCAGTGATCTTCCAGGGATACTCTTCCCAATTCACTCCTCATAAACCATGAACCTCTTCATGTCATTCACCTGGATAAACAATCATTCCTCCACAAGAATGATCCCTGATGACTTTGTTAGACAATGACATACATACATACATGTATACATATAAACATCAACATAAAGCAATCATGATCCTTGATTACCCTATCAGATACCAACATACATACATACATAGATGCATATAAACATTAACATAAAGCAATCATGATCACAACATAATTACTAGATATCAAGGTTAAGGTTAAGAGAACTTCCTTTGTTCATGCGCAACATGCACAATATTGAGAACAATAGTTCCCAACATAGCCAAGGCATATGAAACCTCAAATCCATTTACTTTACCCTTTATGTTACCTTTCTCATGATTTTCCTATCATCATCCATTTACCTCAATGGACCCAACCAATCCAACTAGTTGTCATATGCTTACCTTCAGCTGCCCTTATACATTCACTAAGCTTCATCTAAGCCTTACATCACCTCTTGGGTACCACACAACTCCCTCCAAACTCCATCAGCTTTCCTCTTTCCCAAACCAATTCCCAAGACTCAAAACATAAAAGGCAAGACAAGAAACAAGCAAGAAGAAAATCGTGAAAATCAATAACAATACGACACCGCAAACAAAGCGGCAAGGTATTGCACCAGACATGACAAATATGCAATCAAGAAGAACCAAATCATAAATACCGAAAGCACAAAGCTAGAAATAGATACCATGACTCCATCCCCATGGTTCCCAATGCCTCCAAGTGAAAGCTCAGGGCGAGTCTTCTTGAAGATTTCATGGAAATCTCTTTTTCCATGCAATCCCCTACTTCATACTTACACAAACACGTAATTGTCAGTGTATAAGTAAACATAACAACATACTAGTTACCTTACCTTGTCATACTAATGCCAAGCATGTTACCCTGAAACTCCTCACACATGTTCAAAATATCATATCTATGAATTTGAAATCAACCTTTACTAAGACTAACAATCATGTCATAATCCATAGTCAACTCATAGTCATTAGACATAATGCGACAACTATCACCTATTTACACTCAAGTACATATCAATTCTCTCAACACATATGTGTTAGTACAATCATCTTAAAAAAATATCATTTCTTGACACAATCTTATAGACACATACTCATATCATGGGATTAATCAAACATTCAACAACAGACATATGACATAATAGACACCAACGCTTAAACACCAAATAGACGACATAATCAAACATTCATGCACAAAGTAGATGACATAAGCAAACTCATACCTTAATGTATCTTAAGGGAGGCTATCTTGTCTGCACAATCAATCTAGATTAGCACAATGTAATTTCACAACAAATCAACTCAACCATAAATAAGGTCATGATATCCATAACAGTAACTAGCTAACATGTTCACATCATAAATTCATAAACAATTTTGATTCATGCATAACAATCACATCTACACAGTTAGTCTTGATTAGTATGACATAATATCACAACATATTAACTCATACCTAAATGTCATAACCCTAACCATTTACATAGACCAATAAAGATTAGTATGATACATATAACATCAATATATTAATGTAATAACCCTAATCATCAAGTTACTAGCATATAAAAACAAGTTATATATCATGCTCATCAACAACATATGACCTAATCATCAAGCTAAATATCATATAACAACAAGAAGTTAACCTATAACATACTCATCAACAACATATAACATAATCATCAAGTTATCTAACATAAAAAAACAATAACAATGCATACAACCACAGGTTACTATCATTCATGAATATCTGACACATGTGCATATGACTACACTAATCAACTACCATCTATCATGTATGTAGCCATAACCTCAATATAATGAAAGGCATACACATAACCATAATGCATATAACAATCCTTAACCTACATGCCCAACATGTAAACCTATATGATGAATGCTCTTGCCTCAAGGTCCAAATGTTGCAACTTCACTTTGATGGTTTGCATCTCCTGCTTTATTTCAACCAACACATTAGCATCATAACATACCAATATCATCATGATGACTTAATTGCATACAATGACCTTATGCACAACAACCTTCACCGTGAAAATGCATGCATAACAACATATAGACACCGACGTGCATAAAAACTGCATATACAACCATACACTCATGACAACACATCCCACAACAACACCATCAACCTTCACATGGTGACATCACTACAACCATGACCAACACCATGCAAAAGCAACAAGTACATGGACTACAAGAATAAGGAACACATATGCAACCGACATGAATGCATGACCAACACACCACCCATCCAGTCTGAGGGGTGAATCATGCTATGATATTGCTTTGTGGTATCATATATTAAACAAAGAGACCGGAAACTAGATACCACCCAAAGAGAGCGCAACACGCTCTGATACCACTATGTGGTATCAAATATGACCCAAAGAGAGCACAACCCACTCTGATACCACTCTATGGTATCAGATATGATCCAAAGAGAGCACAACCTGCTTTGATACCACTTTGTGGTATCATATATGACTCAAAGAGAGGGCAACCCACTTTGATACCACTTTGTAACACTTGCCTCGCACATCTACCCAAGTAACTAGTCAACTGAGGTAAACATGTGACGGGAAGTTACTATGATATGGTTCGACTCCCTATGTATCAGTTAAGGAAGTGGAACTGAAGGAACAGGTCACACAGACCTTCCACATCAACAACAAAACTCCCAGGAGCCATCCCAACCACTCAAGTAACCAACCCTTGAGATCAAATGAATTTTTAATGCATCAAACCCCTATATTCTCCCTTGATATGGACTAGGGTGCATTTAAGAGGCTCCAAACGCTCCCACAGCAAGGGGAAGCGAGCGTCCAGGGACATTTTTACCTAGTGGTGTGCCTGCGACTCCAGGATTTGTGCCACTTTTTAGGCCCAAAGCCCAGGTCACTGCCTATAACTCATTGACACCTTCAGAGATGAATTTACACAACAAAACAATGATACATTTGCGAAAAAAATTGACAAGGACTAGACTGGATTCTTATTAGCCATGACAGGCATTTCGTCAAACATGTCACAAGCATGAAAGATACAAGTCTTAATAGCATAAATGAGCATAGGAGTCTCATACTTATCTGATATTCTCTAAGAGGCATTGTTTCCTTATCAAATTAGTTGCATTATCATATATTAGGCCATATATACATTGTTCATTCATTTACAAGTAAAAACATGATGAGAGCCATACATAGCCATGTTCATAACCAACATAATAACAACAGAAATACCAAGGACACAACAACCATATAATCCACATATAAACTAGTATAATACTCGTAACATACCAAGGAGAAAGAGAGATCTTATTGATGATTGCATCGGTTGGATAGGTATGGGACTTCCACAAACCACCCGACCGTAGAATAGGCTAAACCAAATATTATGCCATATTCCAAGCATGAATGTGGGATATCATAAAACAAATCCATCAAATCTGAACCAGGGCTTCCATAGGCCAAACCACCTCAACTCTCCACAAGTGATTCCACCTCATGATTGGACATCACTAACCATCACCAGATCGGTCCTTACCCAAGCTATCTAGGGCTCCATAGCATTTGTTCCAACTGAGGATCCAGTACTAGTAACTCAACCCACAGCTACCAACATGCTTCCAAAGCATCTGTCCAACCAAGGCTTCTAGGACGTGTCTAGGACTAGTAACTCCACCCATAGTTGTCGTTGGGCTTCTAGATCATTTTTCCAACCAAGGCTTTCAGGACTAGTAACTCAACCCAAGTTGTTATAGGGATTCTAGAGCGTTTTTCCAACCAAGGATTATAGGACTAGTAACTCATCCCAATTTGTTACATGGCTTCCAGAGTGTTTGTACAATCAAGGCTTCTAGGAACTAATAACTCAACCCACATCTAAAGGCACAAGAAAACCAACCAGAAAACAAAAGTAAAAACCACAACACCATGGCTATCTAGGAAATGGAAAGTCTGGGAAAATCCACTATCAATCTAGGAAATCCTCCATGCCAATGACAAATCATGATCAATAAATCTCTTGTGTATGCCATGCATGCCAAAACTAGTGATGAAAACATGCATGCAACTCAGTACCTGCAAGAAAAAACCGTTGTAGTTGTAGATCTTGATGTCCTCTTTCTCTTTCCTTCTCTTCCTTTGCCCTCTTGCTCCAATTATCCAAGTATTCCACACTCTCTAAGAGTGCTCCAAGAAAACTCTTAGTGTCCAAGAGTATGAGAGAGAGAGAATAGAATGAGAGCTCCAAAACTGAATTGACAAAAAGAAACATTGACCAAGCCTGAGAAAAAGCTTTCCAATTGATCCTCAAAAGTCTTTTTATCAATGAGGCCTTTATTTTCTTCAATTTCCATTATTTTGCTTCATTCTCCTCCTCACATGCAACTTGTGAAATTTCACCTTCTTTTTCTCTTAATCTCCATTATTTTCATAAATAAATGTGCCAAAAATGCCTCCTACCTTTTCAAAGCTTTCTCCATTGCCTTTACCAAATTCCTTTAGCCATACTAACCAAAAGGAACACCCACTAGGATGTTTTTCCCACAATTCATCTTGGAATATGTGTCCCATGACCTTGGTCTTATATTTTTTACATGGATTTTTAACCAGCTCTCTTACAATGAACTTGGTGGGGTTGGTGTTAATATTGCAAAAGATGACATGGTAAGCCTAACCTTTCTAGGCCTTCCCAAGAGTTGACATAGCTACCAAGGTTTGGTGAATGGGAGGGAGAAACTACTGAATTGGAAATGTTTATGGTCTAATTTGGTATACGAGGAAATAAGGTGAAATACCATAGATGGGATTTCATCCAAGGGCGAGGATGAAGAAAACCTTGCATTGGTTGGAAAGGGAAAGAAGGGACAATGGAAGAAATATCAAACCAAACAAGAATCCATCCAAGGGGGAAAGAAGAAATATTTGTCCAAAATTAAATGCTTCAATTGTCATTAATCTGGGCACTATGCTACGAAGTGTCCACACAAAAGTTTGAGCAGGAAGCCATCAGGAGGAGCAACAGGTGAAGCCTTGGCTTCATAATTTGAGCTTCACTTCACCCTTATTGCATGCATGGCCAACACAGTGATGGGGAGTGTGTGGTACTTAGACTCAGGTGCATCGTTTGACATGACAGGGTGTAGAGAGTTTTTTAGTGACCTGGAGGAGAAAGATCTCTAGATGCACATCGATATGGGGGACAACGGAAGGTACAATGCGAATGGGATTGGTACAGTCACCTTTCAAAGGGAGTCGGGCTCCCCTCTGAGAATCAAAGATGTCCTGTTTGTTCTAGGCCTAAAGGAAAATCTCATCTTTGTTGCAGTTTTGGAAGATCGTGGTTATGATTTGATCTTCAACAAAAGGAAAGAATTCCTAAGATAAATAGCCACAAGATAGGTGAAGTAGATAAGGGTTCGTGCGAAGAATCTATACAAGCTATATGTGGAAGATTGTGCAGCATTAAGTAATAAGGCAGAGAAAGTGCATAGTCAGATTAGGGGAGTTTTGAGGTCTAAAATGGGCATCCTAAGGAAACTATAAAATAATAGTGGAAATAATAGAATAAGACTTGATTACATCATCAAATGTTAGAGGGGAAAAAGAAAAAACTAGTTTTTCAACTCGTATTTTTAACTTATCTCCCTATTGGTTTACTCAAATTTCGAGCGGCAACACTCTTTGGATGCACAATTTTATTCCTCATCTAAGAAGTACCCATGTTGCATACTTTCGATGGACCCTGCTACACATAAAATGAGAAATACATGAAAAAACGTGATTGCAATCACGTTGTTTCATGTATTTCTCATTTTTTATGTACCAGGGTCCATCAAAAGTATGCAACATGAGTACTCCTTGGATGAGGAACTAAATTTGCATCCAATGAGTACTCACGCTCGAAATTTGAGTAAAAACTTAGGGAGATAAGTTTAAAATAGTATTTTTATTATTTTTTAATATTTTTACTTTTTTACTCCAAAAATGGTGCATCATCCCCATGGTTGACATCATCATCTTGAATCCTATTTGTTCTTATAAAGTTTATTTTGGTTGTACATGTTTCTTAGGAGGCCCATTTTAGACCTCAAAAATCCCCTAATGTTATGTCAGTGAACTTTGGCACAAAAGTCTTGGCCATTTGCATCATCTCGCCTTAAAGATTATGCAGCAAATAACCACTAGCCTCCCTAAAGGAGAACTTGTGCAACAATTTGTGTGCAAAGGATGTACTTTGGGGAAGTATGAAAAATACACATTCCATGATTGAGACAGCAAAGCACATGTAGTCTTGGAAATGATCCACTCTAATTTATGTGGACGTTTCTTGAAAGCCTCCACTGCTAGACACAAATATTTTGTCATTTTAATTGATGAATTCTCAAGGAAGAGTTTGAACTTCTTCATGCAGAAGAAGGAAGAGACATTCTCCAAGTTCTTAGAATTCAAGGCACCAGTTGAGAAAGAAATTGACAAGAAGGTGAAGGTTCTCATGAGCGATAATGGAGGTGAGTATGTTTCGAATGAATTCAAAAAATTCTATCTGAAAGAAGGAATTCAAAGAGAGATAACATCACCCCACAACCCACAACAGAATGGGGTGGCTGAGAAAAAGAATCATAGCATTTTGGGAGAAGCGGGAGCTATGTTAGATTACCAAGGCCTAACTCTACATTTGTGGGCATGGGCATGGAACATGGAAGTCTACTTGTAGAACCAGAGTCCTCATCAGATTCTTTCTATGATTACACCGGAAGGGGCCTTCTTGGGGAGATAGTCGAATGTGTCGCACTTCATCATTTTTGGAGCCTTTGTTTACTTCCATGTCTCCAAAGAATCAAGGAATAATCGTGAGCTAACAATAGAGTTGGGGGTATTTGTAGGTTACATGGAAACTCCTCACAACTACCATGTGCACTTGTCATCCCTCAAAATCATAGTTGTGCGAAGGGATGTAAATTTTTATGAGGAGAAAGCCATGTGGTGCTCTCTTGAGAGGGAGCTTCATATCTCACCATAAGAGGAGATTTTAGCTCCAAAGGAGGACCCTCGGGAAGTTATGGAGAAACCACAAATTCAGAAGAAAAGAGTGGATACATCCACTCAAGAAAAACCATCCAGAGAAGGTAGAAAAAGAACCATGGAAGCTAATAGACTTGTGGACGTGAGGGAGAATGTGGGACCTCCTTCAAATTTGCGTAGTTAGAGAAGGTCACCTGAGAGGTACACTGGCTACATGGCTCTAATGATTGAGCTTGTAGAGATTGATCCATCCTCTTTCAAGGAAGAGTTACAAAAACCTATATGGGTTGATGCAATGGTGGACGAATACGAATTCATTATAAAGAACTATATTTGGGAAGTGGTCCCAAGACCAACAAATAAATCAATTGTGGGTTCGAGATGGATCTTCAATATTAAGCATGCAATAGATGGAAGAATATAGAAGTAAAAGGCCAGATTTGTGGCCAAAGGATTCTCTCAAATTGAGGGAATTGAATATGAGGAAACCTTTTCTCCTGTAGCAAGGCATTCATCCATTAGAGCAATTCTTGCTCTGGCTGCATAGATGGGAAGGAAGATCCACTAGATGGATGTAAAATCAACATTTCTCAATGGATTTATTGAGGAGGTGGTGTACATCAAGCAACCAGAAGGTGTTGATACATTTGATCAGGAGTCTCATGTGTGCATACTCAAGCAAGCATTGCACAGTCTCAAACAAGCACCACGTGCTTGGTACACGAGGATCAACAGTTATCTCACTGGTTTGGGATTCACCAAAAGTGAAGCAGATGAAAACCTCTATCACATCTTGGTAGAAGGTAAATTTCTTATTATTGTTGTATATGTTGATGATTTGATTTTAATTGGTGATGAGCAACTGATTAGATATTGCAAGGAGGATATTGCAAGGGAATTTGAAATGAAGGACATGGGTCACATGCACTACTTCCATGGGTTGGAAGTATGCAAAGGCAACGGGGAACTATCTGTGTCTCAAGGAAAGTATACAACTCCGATACTATAGATATTTTGTATGGATAGTTGTAAACCCATGGAGAGACCTCTAGTGACTAACTGCAAGAAGGATGATGCCACTTCAGGTTAGGAAGTGGATGCTACCATTTATTGTCAGCTAGTGGGTTCACTAATGTATCTTGTGAACATGTTAGCACCTAAATCTGCCTTAGGATAAAAGAAGGTGAAATTCAGGGTAACCACAAACCACGCTCAGTCTGGTAGCTAGCCCTACCAGAACAGGAGAGCGCTCTCTCCGAGTCACACTCAATGAATAGATGAACGAAAAGGACTGAGATGACATTCAAACGAACTATTTATCTTACGCTAGTAAGTGAAAATGAAAATAAGGAGTGATTTTTATGAATGACTGTGTTTTTGGAATGTTATGGGACCACTGGACCTCAATGACCAGAGAACTTAATACAAAGGCACGGATTATTTCATGAGGCAAGGTAGGCGGAAAGCATAGCAATTTAGTTTTAAGATATGGCGGAATGGAGAGACTGATTAAGAGGGTGAAAAGGGCATGGACAACATGAATCCTTTTCAACAGAAGAATGAACACTGTACATGAAATTTTCCCACAGGCAGAGCAATAAAATTGAATTCTACCTTAACTAACTTAGAAAATTTCAATGGAAATGAAAATGAAATGATCTATGAAACATAACAAGATACATATGAAACATAAGAGACACATTTGCTACACTCACAACCACATGAATCTCATGAAACAGAGCCACTGCCTTTCATTAATCCTCTATAAAAAATATACAATGCAGCAACAGAGTTTCTTTCCCACAGTCTCCCAGAAGTTACAAGCCAACCAACCCTTTGCAAATGGTTTGTATACAATATATATAAAGTGCTATGGAGAGATAGAACGCCCAAGGGTTGGGGAGTTACTCGAATCATTACAAACTGAAGGTGGAGAGCCAAACAGCAGCTACAGGTGCAGCGCCACAAACATGACAAATGGCTCGGTGGCCCTTTTCCTTCCTTTTCCATTTGGATAACTGACCATATAGAGTGAAAATACTTATAAAACCACCTTAGGTGCTGAAAAACTGAAGTACATATGAGTGGGCCCACTTACAAAAAGTCGGGAAGCGAAATTTCACGAAATAGAGTCATTCTGGCCAGTTTTGAGGGCCTTCCCGGAGTCCAAAATGAGTGTAGGATAACTCGTTGGAAAGCCTGTCCTGTCTACCTTCTAACCCCACCAAAATTTTTGAATTTGGAGCTCATTTTCTCCTCCAAATCGTCATTCTCCCAAGACTGCTTCATGTGTGTCAAAATAGGGGCAGTGAGGCCATTTTTGAGTGTATTTTGCGCTTTTGGTGGCCAAGATCTTCTCCAAATTTCTTGCTCCCAGTGCCAATAATTTTTATTTTGCATTTCGAATCCAAAAACACAAACCATTTCTCATTTGGAGCTCCCAATCTTACGCGTCGCGCCGGTGGTGTGGCGTGTATAGAGAAAAAACCTATTTTTGTGCCAAAAATTTGTCGTGCGACCAAAATTTTCCCAAATTCCTTGAAATTTGGGTTGGATGGCCTCTATGAAGTGTCATGCTGTGCCAAGGAAGCTTCAGCCAAGATTCGAATCTGAACTTCTCTTTGGCCCTTTTTGCTTCCTTTGTTGCTTCGCTCAATCTAGCCTTCAAGCTCCTTATTCGAGCCTTTGCGCTCATGTTCCGCACCCTGTAATGACAAGCCATCCTCCTCAGTATGGTAGTGTCCCTGTTTTCCTTCTCCAGCTTTTTCTCCAAGTGTAGGTTGACCCGATCCAACCAAGTCTCACGGTCGTTATTGATCTATTGCTCCAAAGTAGTGAGCTCAATCCTTCTTTGCTAGACATCTTGTCGATTTTCACGAATGATTTGCAGCTGCATGATCGTCTGTTGGTCCTCAACCTGTTTGTTTCTCTTCTCCAGATACTTGATGACCCATCTAGCTCTCTCGAAATTGAGTATCAAATCTTTGATCTCTATGTCCTGCTCCTGAATGGTCATCCTGAGTTTGGCATTTTTTTCCTCTGTCTCTTCATCCTAAATGAGGATGAAACCGGTCTCCTGTGTACCTGATGGCCCCTCATCATGCATGGGCTCCTTGCCCTTGTCCAATACCTGTGTAGTCAATGCCGGAAGTGAGGCCCCTTCCACCCCAAGTGGAGATAACACTCGCTTTGATGCTGCAAACAAGTGCCTACTGCCTCTCCGATATGTAATGAAGACTGGCATGGTAGTGGTCTCATGATGCTCATGCTGATAAGACGGACCACCCAACTCCTTCTCGGGCTCTGATTGTACCTGTGGTGTGCTGAAGAAGTCACAGGAGATGAAGTCCTCCCAAGCAATGCCCTGCAATCCCAACTGATGATCTACCAAAATTCGAATGAG
The DNA here is from genome assembly GCA_000404065.3 of Pinus taeda. Lineage (NCBI taxonomy): Eukaryota > Viridiplantae > Streptophyta > Pinopsida > Pinales > Pinaceae > Pinus > Pinus taeda. Next base: position 158,677 of record APFE031291183.1, read on the forward strand.
AGCGAAGTGATAGACACAGTTAAGCTACTGCTGAGGGGTCTTATGCAGCATGAAGGTGCTCATCCTCTCTATGTTATTGCATATGAAAAACGGGAGGTTCATCAGCCTCACCCTGGTAAAGTGCATGAGCAGGTAGATATGATAGGCATACAATCTAGAGAACCTCCCCTCACAACTGAAGTATTTCATGATCAACCTCATGAGTGGAGCATACTCATTCTTCAAGTATATGAAAGGAAATACTCTTGTGAGCTCATCCACGAACCTGGTTTTGATGTAAGGCTCATAGTGATGCCTTTCCACCTTCTTCTTCTTATGCCACTGCTCCCCAACATTTGGAATACCTATTGCCAATGATATAGCTTCGAGTGTCAAGGTGAAAGTGACCTCCACCAAGGTAGACTAACCTCCATGTAGATGAAGCACAAATAACTGGGCCAACTCATGATGAACTCTGACATTTGTCACCCTTTAACAAAATTCGAAGAATGATAAGTACTTGACATGGCAAGAGGGCATGCTTGTAAATCGGTGAGGGTAGTGGGTTCATCCCTGACATGTCTGCCACTCTTGTGGTGTCTCCTCGGAGCCTGCTCTTCTGAAGATGAGTCACTCTGTGTCTCCCTCCCATACTCAGAGGAATGTTGTGATGACATGACTGCAAATGTGGGCTATGATTAGGCTGCCCCCTTTGATGATGGTGTGAGGTTGGGTGCCTTTGTAGTATCTGTTACCAAGGGGAACAATGAAACATGGATTGTTAGGAAGGGAGTGATGAAATAGGAATAGGGGTTATAGGGGAAAATTTGTTAGGGATGTGGGAGGAGTTTGGGATTTTTGATAGGGTAGGGTTAGGGGTTTCTATTGAGCAATAGGAGGAGGGGAAAGGAAATATGAGTTTGGTAGTTTAGGGCAGTGATGATAGGAAAAATGGCATAGGGGAACAAGGGAAAAAGATAAGGAAGGGAAAAGGGGACCTTGGCATCAAAAATACAATTGCACAACCTAGCAAAATGGTCTCTTGGTGTCTTTCATATGGTTGCTTTAAGATTTTTTTTTCATCTCCATCATTGGGCATAAAACCACCATGTCTTTAACAAATTTGATGAACAAGTGGGTTAATAGAGCCTACCTTGCAAATTTATGTGCTTCCCAAAAACATTTGAGTGAATTTGGCATGTTCTAGGAACTTTGGTTCTGTGCGCCGCGCCTCTATCTGTGTGCGTCATGCTCTAGTTTGTATGCGCCGCACTCCGGGTATGCACCGCACGTGTTACAACTATGAACTGGGGGCGGGGGCTGTGTGCGCCACGCCCTTAACCTCACCTCCCACAGGCTTCTCACCCCTTTTTTTCTCCTCGGCCTATAAGCGCTGCGCACAAAGCCCAGTGGCGCTCTATGTGTGTCGCGCATGTTATAACTCTGAACTGGGGGCAAGGGTTGTGTGCGTCATGCCCTATGTGTGTGTTGTGCCCCTGACTGTGTGCGACGCGCCCTGAAAACCGACTCCCACTCACTCCAAACGCTCACCAACACACTCCAATCACCTTGCAATGTCTCCCACTGGTTTTGATTTGCAAAATGCCTTTGATTGTGGTGCAAACTTGTATATAAAGCTTTGGGAGAGATGAGTTTGATTTTTGCTTCTTCAAAAACCGATTTTCTAGTGTTGTGTTTTAACACTTTTTCATTGACTTTAGAATACACTGATTTTCACTTTCCCTTTGAAATTTTAGCTCAAATGACAAAATTTCTGACACTCTTTGCAGGGATTGCACGACGGGATGTTTGGCCACGTAAACCATGACTGCCTCTGAAAAATCAATTGGCGACTTTTTTTGCAAGTACCGAATTAATGAATTCCTAGACCTAGACCCCGAATTTACCTTTGTCCTTTAAAGGACCAGACCCTGACTGTCATGGACTTTGATGATAATTGATAAAAGACCTGAGCCAGCAGGAGCTAGACATGAGACTATTAATGACCTTCTTCGTCAGATTATGGCATGCCTCTAGCGGAATGTAACTAGGAGAATGGAGCGGGACACCTAATCATGAAATGCATAAAGAGTTTTGATCTCTGACGGAGGACTTGACCAGACCGACTCTAACATTGGCTCCAATGGGGGATGGTAGCTCCTTGGAGGTGCCAAGAACAGCATATCTCTGGAGGAGCTAGATAGTGCCTTTCGTCCATTGGGCTATGGAGTCATCATTTTGATAGATAGTACCGGACTCTGACTCATTTACGAAGCTGAAAGACCAAAAAACTGACTCAAACTTGACATTAAAATGACTTAAAGACTAATTTGAATAACTCTAACAAAACTGAAATAAAATGGTATTTACAATGACAGTGGAAGCAGCGTTTGATAACTTAGAAGTGGTACCGCTTGAGCAGTAGACCATTGATCGGCCCTCCTAGACAATCCTCTCCGTTTATTTCCTTAAGAAGAAAAGCATTCTGCCCTCAATATGCTGCGATCTTGAAAGGACCTTTCCAAAGGTTCTCGAACTTACTGTGCTTGCCTTTCTCCTCGTTTCTTGCAATCCCACTTCAGCACTACATCATCAACCTGAAATTTATCCACCTTTGCCTTTCTATCATAAATTTTCTTGATTTTCTCCTGCAATTTGGATGTGTTCTTGAAAACTTCTTCTCTGGTCTACTGCAAGTGGACCATTTGATTCAGCCTCCTTTGCATGGGATCTTCTTCGCTGCTGGCCTCTTGAAGAAGTTTGACAACCGGGGCAGCGATAGAGGAAGGAAATACTGTATCAACTCCATAAACCAGCTCAAACGGTGATGTACCTATGGACTTCTTCTGGCTTACCCGATCTGCCCAAAGCACATTTACCAACCTTTTATGCCAGCTCTTCTTGTTCATTTCCAGTAGCTTCTTGATTATGTTGACCAATGATTTGTTTGAGGACTCCATTAATCCATTGCCTTACAGATGATAGGCAGTTGAATGACCCAAGATAATGTGATATTTATGACAAAATTCTACCATCCGCTTTGATTTGAACGCTGCTACGTTATCGGTGATTAGCTTGTTCGGACAACCAAAGTGAGACAAGTTGTTATTTTTGAGGAATGAAATGATCACTGCATCTGTAGCTTGTCTGGTGGGGATCGCCTCAATCCATTTTGTGAAGTAATCTGTGGCTGTGAGGATCCATTTATGTTGTCTGGAAGAAGCGGGATGAATTTCGCCAATGAAATCCAACCCCCATTGCTGAAAAGGGGCGCTCACCTCTATGGGCTTGAGTGGTAGAGGTTGTAACTTTCGCTTTCCTTCGAAAATTTAACACTTGTGACAGCGCTTAACCATCTTATATACATCAGCAAACAAAGTTGCCCAACAATACCCTACTCTTAGAATTTTGTTCGCTGTTGACTTCCAAAAGAGGTGACCTCCACAGTCTCCTTGGTGGCAGTCCTCCATGACTTGCTTTGCTTCCTCTTCCACCAAACAATTTAACAAAACTCCACCGGGATCTTTCCAATACAGTGTTGAATTAATAATGCAAAACTTGGCAGCCTTCAACTTAAGTGTTCTCACTTTGTTTCTACTCATGTCGGGCGGAGGTGACAAATTTTTGAGCACATATATGATATCAGAATACCATGGAGAAAGAGCGAACATTTCAGATATCTGAGTTGGCGGTTCTTCATCGTTTTCATCAGATAAAGCAGCAATCAAATTTATGTCCAAATCATGTAAGTTTGATTCAGCCATTAGCTTCGCCAATCCCTGTCCTTTCACCAGTTTTGTGGGCTTTATTTCTATGTCATATTCCAGCAAGGCTGCAATCCACTTGCCTCTTCTTCCTTCCGTATCGGCCTGCACTAAAACATCCTTTACAACAGCGTTAGGAACATAGGCCAGAACGTGAGAATGTAGAATATACACCCGAAAATCTTTCAATGCCTTCACAAGTGCAAGAGCCTGCTTTTCAATGATGTTATACTTTAAAGTTGTGTCTCTTAGAGCTCTGCTGAAAAATGTAATGGGTCTTTCATGATCCTCTCTCTTCTGCAATAATACCGCTGCCATAGTATGCTCCGAAGCAAAAGAAAACAATATGAAATCTTGAGTATAGTCCGAGCTTACTAGAACTGGTGCTGAGGAAAGAGGCAATTTTACCAAATTGAAAGATTTTACCGCCTCTTCCATCCATTTCACTTGGCTGTCCTTCTTAAGCATGTTTTTCATTTCTTTTATATGCTCCGTGAGATTGGGTACAAAGCGGCGGAGGAAGTTCATCTTGCCATTGAATGATTGTATCTCCTTTTTATTCTAGGGAAAATCTATTTGTTGAATTGCTTGCACACGTGCCAGGTCAATATGGATGCCATCCTTGGAGATAATGTGTCCGAGTGGTTTTCCTTCTTCCATGGTAAACAAGCTCTTCTTTGGATTCAGCGACAAGCCATATTTTCTGCACTTTAGGAAGACAGTTTTAAGATGGTACATGTGCTCTTCATCAGATTTAGAAAACACCATCAAATCATCCAAATACACCACCAAAAAGACATCCTTCTCGTTTGCAAAAGCCAAGTCCATAGCACGCTGAAATGTGGCACCCGCATTCTTCAAATCGAAAGGAATTTTTGCGTAATGAAAGGTCCCCCATGGAGTGGTGAACGTTGTCTTTTCTCGGTCATCCTCATGAACAGAAACTTGGTTATATCTGGAATAACCATCAAGCAATGACATACGAGATGCCCCCACTACTCGCTGAAGAATGTGGTCCATTTTGGGCAGTGGATAGTTGTCCTTCAATGAGACTTTGTTAATATTTCTGAAATCGATGCATAAGCGAATCTCCCCTGTCTTTTTCCTTATGGGTACCAAGTTGGAGATCCAATCTGAAAATCTGATTGGCACAATGATTCCTGATTTGTACAACCTGTTGATCTCCTTTTCAATAGATGGCAGCAACTTTGGATTTAGCCTTCTCAACTTTTATCTGAATGGATTTTGATTAGGCTTGATGGGTATAGTGTGCTGAATTATGTTGGTGTCATACGTCTTTAAATCAGAATAGTCCCAAGCAAACACATCTGCAAATGAAGACATCAAACTGATATATTTATCCTTGATCTTTGGCGGCAATGCTTTGGACAATTTTACCAATTTAGGATTCGCAGTTGTCCCGATATTGACCTCTTCCACACCCTTCTCTGTTGGTTGCAATGTTGGCTTGCGGGCTACATCATCCTGATCGAAGAGTTCTTCTACAGGTATCAAGCCTTTGGGAATAACATTATTCTTCAACTGCAACACGCCCATTTCATTGATCTGCATTTCATCTGTACCATTGCCTTTTCCATCATCATTTTCTTCATCACTTGAGGTCTCTTTAAACTTGCCTTTGTTTTGCAGAAAATCATCAATCTCGTCATCATCTTGGAACACTTTCCAATATCTCTGATTGTTTGGAACGGTTGGACGGTGTTTGACATGGATTTCGAATTTGTTACTAGAGTTCATTGGGATTTTCAAACTACTCGCTGCCTTAGCAAGAGCATCGACAATGCTATTTTGTATGCGACGCACACATGTCAAGGTGTATTCTGAGAATAATTTCAAAATGTCTAGGACTGCATTACGGTAGGCCCGCATCGTAGGATGCTTTGCTTGATATTCGCCTCTGACCTGCTTGATAACCAATTCGGAGTCACCATATACTGAAATCCTCTTAGCGTTCAACTTTCTTAGAATTTTCAGGCCAGCAATCAGAGCTTCATATTCAGCTTCATTATTTGAACATTCAAAAGCCAACTTGTAAGATAAAACCTGTACGTTACTAGGGACCCTGTTTGGGGCGGAGAAGGGACTGCGTACCCAAATTCCTATTCCGGCGCCATCATTTCCTACAGCTCCATCAAAATCCATGGTCCACAATCCTTCCTCTTCCTCTTGCAAGTGCTGGAAATCTATATGTTGTGCCTTGCCTGCTTGCTGTCCATTGTTTTCAGCTGATTGCCCAATGGTGTTATGCTATTTTTGTTCCTCTTTCTTTAAAACTTCTCTAAAATTTTCTGTTATTTCCAGAATATCATCTGCTTCTACCAACCGACAATCTATATCATTTAAACTATCTGAATAGAAAACAAAAGACTCTAAATCTGTATGAACATATTTAATAGGATGATTTATTGGTTTCTCCTTGCTTGTGATCATGTACTTCATTTTTTGTTCCTGATATAATTTCCTCATTTGTCCAAATACTGGAATCGTTGCATAGGAGAAGTCTAGCTGTAGTGTCCCTTTTAGTTTCGCTACCCAAGACCTGGAAAGAAGCATGCCAAACCTTGGAGGAATGTCTGCCACCACAATATCCATCAACACATTCTTCATGGGGAGCTGATCCAAACTCACAACCAAGTCTTTGATGAGACCTATACATCTTACTCTACTGGAATCGAACGAATAGAGATCATGATATTGCCGGGTGACATCTAGACCAAGCTTGTCCATGATTGCCTTGGGCATGAGATTATGAGAGGCTCCGGAATCGAACATGGCGTTATGTAAAACAAAATCATGCAACCTCAAACTGATGTAGAAAGGTGGCACCTCGCTGTCATGAGACTCGCCATTTGATGCTAGCCCAACAATCATTTCAGGCTGATCATATTCGACATTCACCATGTCTGACATCGGATCCAAATTTAACATTTTAGATACTTTCCCTTTATAACTGTTGTTCTTCAATATTTCAGTCAAAGGGATGGATATTTTTAGTTTGGAAATCTCATTCTCTAAATTGAACGCGGGAATCCTCTCCACCTCTTTGACCAGGATTTCTTTCCTCTCCCTTTCTTTCGATGTAACTTGCTGATGTGTTGGTTCTACTGATGTTGATTTGTTGCTCTCTGTTTCAACCACCTCCTTTCCTTTCCTTTGCGTACCAACTGAATCATTCTTTGGTGCTTCAACATCTTTCTTTTTCTGAATGGGTCTGACTGGCACATCCCTGTTTCTAAGTGAATATCGTTGTTGTTGGGCGGACAAAGAATTCATGTAGCCTCTTTGATATTCATCTGATTGTTCCTCCAAGACGGTGTCGCTTGCTAGAATGAAATCTCCATCTTTGTGTGCAGCTGAATTCTCTGTATACTCCTCTTCAGTGAGATAAGTAGGAAAATCGTTAGGAGTAAAGAGATGATTTTCTTTGCCTATTACATTCCCGTTTTCATCTGATTCCGGTCCATGCACAAAATTTTGTTGCAAAGGTGTTTGTACTGCTTGTTGCGCAATTGGCTCTTGAGCTCGCTGATATCTCTGTCTTATCCTATACTGTGGTTGTTGCTGGCCACGGAAGTTAGGATTTCTAACTTGTGGTGCTGGTTTGTCAAGTTTCACTCTCTCAAGCATCTGCTCTACCTTCCGAAGTAGCTGATCTACTTAGGAAGATTCTTCCTTTGCAGTGACCTTCTTTTCTGCTTTTGCTCTAGCCCTCTTGGCTAGCAAATTTGCTTCAATGCTGACTGCTATCTTCTGCATGTCTTCCATTGTAGCCGGTTCCCTTTCTCTCAATTGATAAGCCATATCAACATCAAAACCATCCGGGAACTTCAACATGGCTAGTCCCACGGGTGGCCTTAGATCATCTGGAATTTCATTATATACTGTATTGAATCTAATGCAATAATCTTGGACCGACTCACCAATGTTTCTCTTGATTTGCTCATATTCAGACAGAATTTGAAGAGGGTTCTTTTTCACTTCCCAGTGGTTCAAGAATTGTCTTTGTAGGTCTACCATGGTGTCGATACGTGCAGCCGGTAAACCTCTGAACCATTTCCTTACTTCACCAACAAATGTTTGTACAAGAAGTCTCATTGCCATGTTTTTTGCATCTATCTCATGAAGTTCATAAAAGTATACCATTCTATCCACATGTTGCTGCACAGTAATGCCATTAGGAGTGCCATCAAAGAATGGGATCTTGCTTTGGTAATCAGCGGGCATATCATCTAGAATTTGAGGCAAAACAAGCGGTGCGAAATGTGCATCCATCACTCTTGGTGGATTTGTCCTCGGAGGTGTTAGAGGAGTGTGCACAGTTTGCAAGGGGCTAGCAATGGGAGTTTGAAGCTGAGCTATTATGTAGTTATCAATAGACCGGTTAGCCCTTTCCGTCTCCAAGTCTACAAGAAATTGTGGATTGTGGACAATAGAGTCAACCGCTCTTTCGGACTTGGTTTCAAACAACGATAATTCAAATTGCTCGTCAAACTCTAGCTCTTCAATATACTCAAAAATGTCTGAGCATGAATGAGATTTGAGGACGGGCAATATAGAGCTTTCTTGACGACTATTTCTTGAAATCAAATTGGGATTTTTGTAGATGAGCGGAGGGTCAGGATCTGGATTAGCTCTGGTGTATCTTCAAGAAGCCAGCGTGCTTATTAAAAAAAAAATCAAAGGACACAACCTATTTTACATCAGCCTATCAAATCCTAAACTTATCATCCATAAGCTTAGAATTATTACGAAGCAAGGGGATTTGATTTCGTCCCCAGCGGAGTCGCCACTATGTTAGTACCTAAATCCGCCTTAGGCTGAAAGAAGGCGAAATTCAGGGTAACCACAAACCACGCTCAGTCTGGTAGCTAGCCCTACCAAAATAGGGGAGGGCTCTCTCTGAGTCACACTCAGTGAATAGATGAACAAAAAGGACTGAGATGACTTTCAAACGAACTATTTATCTTAGGCTAGTAAATGAAAATGAAAATAAGGAGTGATTTTTATGAATGACTATGTTTCTGGGATGTTATGGGACTACTGGACCTCAATGACCAGAGAACTTAATACAAAGGCACGGATTATTTCGTGAGGCAAGGTAGGCGGAAAGCATAGCAATTTAGTTTTAAGATATGGCGGAATGGAGAGATTGATTAATAGGGTGAAAAGGGCATGGACAACATGAATCCTTTTCAACAGAAGAATGAACATTGTACATGGCATTTTCCCACAGGCAGAGCAATAAAATTGAATTCTACCTTAACTAACTTAGAAAATTTCAATGGAAATGAATATGAAATGAGCTATGAAACATAACAAGATACATATGAAACATAAGAGACACATTTTCTACACTCACAACCACATGAATCTCATGAAACAGAGCCACTGCCTTTCATTAATCCTATGTAAAAAATATACAATGCAGAAATAGAGTTTCTTTCCCACAGTCTCCCAGAAGTTACAAGCCAACCAACCCTTTGCAAATGGTTTGCATACAATATATAGAAAGTGTTGTGGAGAGATAGAACGCCCAAGGGTTGGGGAGTTACTCGAATCATTACAAACTGAAGGTGGAGAGCCAAACAACAGCTACAGGTGTAGCGCCACAAACATGACAAATGGCTCGATGGCCCTTTGCCTTCCTTTGTGATTTGGATAACTGAACATCTGGAGTGAAAATACTTATAGAACCACCTTAGGTGCCGAAAAACTGAACTACATATGAGTGGACCCACTTACAAAAAGTCGGGAAGTGAAATTTCGCGAAATAGAGTCATTCTGGCCTTTTTTCCTATATGCGTCGCGCTCCTTTCCTATATGTGTCACACTACTTTGAGGCCATTTTTTAGGGCCTTCCCGAAGTCCAAAATGAGCACGGGATAGCTCGTTGGAAATCCTGTCCTGCCTACTTTCCAACCCCACTAGAATTTTTGAATTGGGAGCTCATTTGCCCCTCCAAATCTTCATTCTCCCAAGACTATTGCTTGTGTGTCAAAATAGGGGCAATGGGGCCATTTTTTAGTGTATTTTTCCCTTTTGGTGGCCAAGATCTTCTCCAAATTTCTTGCTCCCAGTGCCAATAATTTTTATTTTGCATGCCAAATCCACAAGCGTAAACCATTTCTCATTTGGAGCTCCCAATCTTACGCGTCGCGCCGGTGGTGCGGCGCGTATAGAGAAAAAACCTATTTTTGTGCCAAAAATTTGTCGTGCGACCAAAATTTTCCCAAATTCCTTGAAATTTAGGCTGGAGGGCCTCTATGAAGTGCCATGCTGTGCCAAGGAAGCTTCAGCCAAGGTTTGAAGCCGATCTTGCTCTTTGGCCCTTTTTGCTTCCTTTGTTGCTTCACTCAATCTAGCCTTCAAGCTCCTTATTCGGGCCTTTTCGCTCATGTTACGTGCCCTGTAATGACAAGCCATCCTCCTCAGTATGGCAGTGTCCCTATTTTCCTTCTCCAGATTTTTCTCCAAGTGTAGGTTAACCTGATCCAACCAAGTCTCGCGGTCGTTATTGATCTCTTGCTCCAAAGTAGTGAGCTCAATCCTTCTCTGTTGGACAGCTTGTCGATTTTCACGAATGCTTTGCAGCTCCATGATTATCTGTTGGTCCTCAAGCTATTTGTTTCTCTACACCAGATACTTGATGACCCATCTAGCTCTCTCGAAATTGAGTATCAAGTCTTTGATCTCCGTGTCCTACTCCTGAATGGTCATCCTGAGTTTGGCATTTTCTGCCTCTGTCTCTTCATCCTGAATGAGGATGACACCGGTCTCCTGTGTACCTAATGGCCCCTCATCATGCATGGGCTCCTTGCCCTTGTCCAATACCTGAGTAGTCGATGCCCAAAGCGAAGCCCCTTCCACCCTGGGTGGAGATAACACTCGCTTTGCTGCTGCAAACAAGTGCCTACTGCCTCTCTGATATGTAATGAAGACTGGCATGGTAGTGGTCTCATGATGCTCATGCTGATAAGATGGACCACCCAACTCCTGCTTGGGCTCTAATTGTACCTGTGGTGTGTTGAAGAAGTCACGGGAGATGAAGTCCTCCTAAGCAATGCCTTGCAATCCCAACTGATGATCTACCAAAATCCGAATGAGAGCGAAGTGATAGACATTGTTAAGCTGCTGCTGAGGGGTCTTATGCAGCATGAAGGTGCTCATCCTCTCTATGTTCTTGCATATGAAAAATGGGAGGTTCATCAGCCTCACCCTGATAAAGTGCATGAGCAAGCAGATATGATAGGCATACAGTCTAGAGAACCTCCCCTCACAACTGAAGTATTTCATGATCAACCTCATGAGTGCAGCATACTCATTCTTCAAGTATATGAAAGGAAATACTCTTGTGAGCTCATCCACGAACCTGGTTTTGATGTAAGGCTCATAGTGATGCCTTTCCACCTTCTTCTTCTTATGCCACTGCTCCCCAACATTTGGAATACATGTTGCCAATGATATAGCTTCGGGTGTCGAGGTGAAAGTGACCCCGGCCAAGGTAGACTGACCTCCATGTAGATGAAGCACAAATAACCAGGCCAACTCATGATGAACTCTGACATTTGTTACCCTTTGACAAAATTCGAAGCATGATAAGTACTGGAAGGATGACATGGCAAGAGGGCATGCTTGTAACTCGGTGAGGGTTGTGGGTTCATCCCTGACATGTTTGCCACTCTTGTGGTGTCTCCTGGGAGCCTGCTCTTCTGAAGAGGAGTCACTCTGTGTCTCCCTCTCATACTCGGATGAATGTTGTGATGACATGACTTCAAATGTGGGCTGTGATTAGGTTGCCCCCTTTGATGATGGTGTGAGGCTAGGTGCCTTTGTAATATCTGTTACCAAGGGGAACAATGAAACGGGGATTGTTAGGAAGGGAGTGATGAAATGGGAATAGGGGTTATAGGGAAAAATTTGTTAGGGATGTGGGAGGAGTTTGGGATTTTTGATAGGGTAGGGTTAGGGGTTTCTATTGAGCAATAGGAGGAGGGGAAAGGGAATATGATTTTGGTAGTTTAGGGTAGTGATGATAGGAAAAATAGCATAGGGGAACAAGGGAAAAAGATAAGGAAGGGAAAAGGGGACCTTGGCATCAACAATACAATTTCACAACCCTAGCAAAATGGTCTCTTGGTGTCTTTAATATGGTTGCTTTAAGAGTTTTGTTTCATCTCCATCATTGGGCATAAAACCACCATGTCTTTAACAAATTTGATGAACAAGTGGGTTAATAGAGCCTAGCAAATTTATGTGCTTCACAAAAAAATTTGAGTGAATTTGGCACGTTCTGGGCACTTTGATTCTGTGCGTCGCACCTCTGTCTATGTGCGCCACGCTCTAGTTTGTATGTGCCGCGCTTCAGGTATGCACCACGCGTGTTACAACTATGAACTGGGGGCGAGGGTTGTGTGCACCGCGCCCTGCGTGTGCGTCACGTCCTGCATGTGCGTTGCACCCTTAGCTGTGTGCACCGCGCCCTTAACCTCACCTCCCACGGGCTTCTCACTCCTTTTTTGCTCCTCGGCCTATAAGCACCGCGCGCAAAACCCAGTGTGTCGCACGCGTTATAACTCTGAACTGGGGGCGGGGGCTATGGGTGTCACGCCCTGTGTGTGCGCCGCGCCCCTGACTGTGTGCGCCACGCCCTGAAAACCGACTCCCACTCACTCCAAACGCTCACCAACGCACTCCAGTCACCTTGCAATGTCTCCCACTGGTTTTGATTTGCACAATGCCTCTAATTGTGGTGCAAACTTGTATATAAAGCTTTGGGAGAGATGAGTTTGACTTTTTCTTCTTCAAAAACCCATTTTCTAATGTTGTGTTTTGGCACTTTTTCATTGACTTTAGAATACACTGACTTTCACTTTCCCTTTGAAATTTTAGCTCAAATGACGAAATTTTCGGCACTCTTTGCAGGGATTGCACGACGGGATGTTTGGCCATGGAAACCATGACTGCCTCTGAAAAATCAATTGGCGACTTTTTTTGCAAATTTTGTCATAAATGACATTGTTTGACTTTTCTTCAAAACAAAGTTTTGAAGAAGAGTCGAAGTCTATCCACATGACGATGAAGCTTTCTGAACCATAACTGTGTAAGGGCCTCACTCTAGCCTGCATGGCTCTACTGGACATGTTTCAAGTACCGAATTGATGAATTCCTAGACCTAGACCTCGAAATGACCTTTGTCCTTTAAAGGACCAAACCCTGACTGTCATGGACTTTGATGATGATTGACAAAAGACCTGAGCCAACAGGAGCCAGACATGAGACTATTAATGACCTTCTCCATCAGATTATGGAATGCCTCTAGCGGAATGCAACTGGGAGAATGGAGCGGGACACCAAATCATGAAATGCATAAAGAGTTTTGATCTCTGACAGAGGACTTGACCAGACCGACTCTAACAGAACACACAACCAGATATGTGCTATGCAGTCAACCAGTTGATCCAAGCTATGGTTAGGCAAACCAAATTATTTTGGAATACAACTAAGCATGTTTTATGATTCAAAGGCACTACCCAATTTGGACTATGGAAACGGATAGAGGGAGTGAAGATGTGTGGCTTCCATTAGACTGGAAGAGTACACCAGGTGGAATTTTCAGGGTTGGGTCCACAATAGTTTCCTAGTACAACAGGAAGCAAAAATCTATGGCACTCAGCTCAGCAGAAGTAGAATACATGGCTACAATTCAAGCATCATGTGAAGCGATCGGGATGAGAAAGATACTTATGCGACTGTTTGGTCAGATGATGCATCCAACAATGATATACCGTGATAATCATATTTTCATCAAGCTCGCTAAGAATCATGTATTTCACAATCAATCCAAGCATATAGATTTTTGGGATCACCATTTGCAGGACTGTGTACAGAGGTGGATAATGTTGCTAAATACATTCTGACAAAGGAACAACATGCTGACATTTTGACAAAGGATTTTTCAAGAGAGAAGTTTGAGTTCCACAAGTGAAAGATAGGGGTGGTTTATAATCCCTTTCTTGCTAAGAGGGAGTATTGAAAAATACAACAAGAAAGTCTCAATTTGATTTTTCCTTGGTCAAATTGTTAAAATTTGAATTTCCACATCACCAGATAACTTAGATGCAGTTGACTTGTGTGACACGACTCTTTTCACTCAGTTAGCTCAATAAATTTGAGTAAGAGGAGTTGAAGTTCAGTTAAGCATGTGTGATTTCCAATTTACAGTAATCAAGGTCAGTTATTTCAAGTTGTTTTCAATTAAACTAGTTCTAGCCATTGGAGGAACTAGTGGAAGGTCAGTTATGCAGTGAGAATTCAGTCTAACTCTGTGATCATCTAGTTAAATGATCAATCAACCCAAAAATAGCTAGTGCATGTAGAGAATTCGAGTTCCCCAGCTATGGTGGAGATTCCAAGGCAGTGTATCATCAGTTGTAGACTAGTCTTGAGTGTACAGGTGTTGCATGTAGTGAGATGATCAACCTTGGGAATTGCACAAGCATTTTAAAGAAAATTCCTAAATAATAGGGGCATAATTTCCTCAGGAATTGCACAAGCAAATAAGGGCTCAAGCAAAGGCATAAATTGACTAAGTCTGGGCCATAGCTTCTTAGTGAGCAGAGAGAGAGGTTATTCACTTGCATTTTGAGCTCAAATTGAGTTAACAATTATAATACATCTCTATTCATTATATTAATGCAAGCATGCGTAGGGGTTTTTAGTAGATTTATTTTCCCTGAAAAAATATTTTGTGTGTGTGTTATTTCTCATTGCATGTTTGTAATTGATGTTCTAAATTGTGAATTCAATTGCGCAAAGCAATATAGTAGGTCTTTGTATTGTTATTTTGATCAAAATTTCAAGAGCAGTTGAAAATATACACCATGATTATTTCTACACAAAAAATCCCAGCTTGGTTGTAGGCTCAAGTTTCTTCCTCAAATCCTTGGAGACATGACAATAAACTAAAGCTCCAAAAATTATGAAATGAGACACATTATGCTTCCTCCCAGAGAAAGCTTCCTCTAGTGTGATCATGCCAAGTATTCTATGATGACTTTGGTTCTACAAGTAGATTTTTGTGTTGCATTCTTCTACCCATAGATGCAATGGCAACCCTGATCATGCAGCATGGCTCTTGCTTCTCCCACTATGCTCTTGTTCTTCCTCCCAGCTACCCCATTATGTTGTGGGTTATGGGTGTTATCAGTTCACATCGAATACCTTCTTTGGCACATAAATCCTTGAAGGCATGCGAAACAAATTCACCTCCATTTTCGCTCCTAAGAGCCTTCATTTTCTTCCCAATCTCTTTCTCCACCAATGCCATGAATTCAACAAATGAATAAGATCCAACATTTTCTAGAGAAATCATTAATAAAAATAACAAATTACTTATGTTTAGTTGTGAAGGTTGTAGTAAATGGTCCACAAACATAAGAGTGGACTCACTCCAAGATTGCATCTTCTCTGCTATCTCGATCATGGAAAGTGGATTTGACATATTTCCCCACTGTGCAACCCTTGTATACATCTTGTTGATAAAGGGAGCCTTTAGGGAGACTGGTGGTAATTTGCTGCATGATTTTTAAGGAACCATGGTGTAGATGACCCAATACTTGTGCCAAAGTTCTCCAACATCTTGAATTTGCACTTTTCAACCGTACTGCTCAATGCAGTGCAATCTCCCACCTCAAGTTTGTATAGGTTCTTCACTCGAATCCCAATCTACTTCACTTGCCCAGTAGTTATATGTCTCAGAAATGCTTTTCCTTTACTGAAAATAACATCATAGTCTCTATCCTCTAATACTACTACAAAGACCAAGTTCTTCTTTAACCTAGGTACAAACATAACATCTTTGAGGCAAATAGGAGAGACTTTCTCCCTCTCAAAGGTGACAATACTAATTCTTGTAGCATTGTACCTCCCATCATCCCACATTTCGATATGCATCTGGAGATCCTTCTCATCTAGGTTGCTAAAAAACTCTTTGCACCTTGTCATATAGAATGAGGCATCAGAATCAAGGTACCACACACTCCCCATAATAGTGTTGGCCACGCATGCTATTAGGGTGAAGTCGATTTCAAATTTTGAAACCACTGCTTAACCTCCTGCTCCTCTTGAAGGCTTCTCGGTAGAATTCTTGTGTGGACATTTTGTTTGATAGTGCCTATATTTGTGGCAGTGGAAGCATTTTATCTTGCTCAAGTCTTTCTTCTTGCCACTATTTTTGCTAGATTCAGGTTTTCTCTGTGTCTTATTTCCTTTTCCCTTATTCCCCTTTCCAACCAATGAAAAAATCTCTTCATCCTCAAATCTATATGAAGTTCCATCTCTATTATTTCTCCTGAACTCTTCTTGAACCAAGTCGGACCACAACCTTTCCCAATTCAGTAATTTTGCCCTTCCATTCACAAAGTCCTAGTAGTTGTGAAGAGTTAGGTTCATGAGGTCATCTTCTGCAAAATTCACCCAAACCCCTCCAAGATCATCTCGAACTTGTGTAAACCTAAAGAGATATTGTGGAATAATATCATTCTTCTACATTATTATGTTTCAAAGTTTGTCTTTCAGGTCCAATTTTCTATGGTCACTACTATTTTCGAATAGCTCAGTTAGTGTCTTCCACATAGGAAATGGTGTCTCTTTACCATGGAGATTTGAGACTACATGGTCTCTCAGACCTTCCAAAAGAATTCTCCTGGTCTTTGCAACATCCTTCTACCATTGGGCTAATTGTTGTGCATCCTACTATGGAGGTTTTGCAATATCAATTTTAACATATTCTAACACACCATTGTCATCAAGAACTACTTCCATTCAATCCTTCCAGGCTATGAAATTGGAGCTACCCTCCAAGGCATACTCCAATCTCATTATATTGAAAGTCATTCCCCTGATCCTGAAGAAAAATTGTTAAACTGAAGCTACAAAATCAAAATTCCTGAGAGACAAGTTCAAAATATTGGTTGTAAGGTGATTTTAGGGCTTTGATACCATGTTGAAATTTGATAGAAATTGAAACTGTTTAAAAATTCAAACTGAAAACAAGATTGTTTTCTAGTCTCCTGATCTACGGAATGGAAATCACAATTTAGAACAACATGCATAGACACGCAACAAGAAAAACCACAAATACACAGTGATTTCTAGGGGAACTCAACTAGGGAAAACCCCCCAAGCCTATTTGCATTAATCTGTTGAATAGAGAAACTATTACAATTGCTTGCTCTAGCTCTGAGCACAACTTGCAAAAGAATAATTGTTCTCTCTTCTGAATTACAAACTCTGGCCAATACTTAGCCATTTATTTTCTCATCTAGCCTCCTATTTCCTTGCGCAATTCTTGCATAAATTAGCCTCTAAAATATAGGAATTTCATCCTATTTGATTGCGCAATTCCCAAGGATTGATCTCTTGACTCATGTAACATGTGTATTGTTATCACTTAAGAAATCTAATGCTAAAATTTCTCATCCTAGCCTGATGACGAAGGTCAGTGTTAGTCTAAGTTGATTTCGTTTTTTCCTTAAAGTTTGAGTCTTAGGAGGTCATGAGTCAAGCATGTATTCTTATCTACCACTGGTCACCCTCATTCATCACCGATCTCATAGTCATGTGTTACTTTGTTATCTACCACAAAGCCTTTTAGGTAATTGCGTAGCGCATGTAACCTTTCTAAAAATGTTTTCGCAGCGCATTTACTCTGTTTAGCAGTTTCGCAGCGCAAAAGCTCATTAGGTGTTTTCATAGTGCGATACGTCATTAGGTGATTTAGCAACGCATCATTCAAAATTTAAACTAACCGCACTGCGAAATCAAAGATTCGTGCATTCCACAGCGAATCTTTCCCAAATGTCAAATCTGTTAAGTAAATCTATGGCTGCATCATCCTTTGTCAGTTCATGTACTCCACTTATCACGCCCCACCACCCATCTCCATTATCACAACCATTAGATTCGTTGATACACATGGAATACAAGTTCCAAGAAAAGCCACCTATGTACAAGTTTTAATGATGATTGTAAGCCTTGCATGAGTATCAAATCTGCAAGATTGCAATTAAAAAAAAAAAAAACTATAATCGGCAAGATTTCAATTTGAAATAACATTGTAATCAAGCGAGGCAGCAAATCAAGCGAGGCAGAGTTTACAGTTTGACAGAGCTAGCATTCCCTGCTTACAGGTCATTAAAATTTCATGCAGGTATCAGTAGAGAAGAAAGAACACAGATCAGGAAAATGTCTGAGAAACGAGCCTGAAGGTTTGGATATAACATTGAAGAACAAAGATGTGGAGAAGGCATTTAAAAAAGTCAGATGTTGGAATTTTTGCAGGAAGTTACAAGGAGGTCATGCACAGGTGACTAAAGAATTTGCACTAAATTTTACAGGAATAAACTCAAAGGTGGGTATGATGGAATTGCAGGTCTCGCCAGATATGATATCCACAGTGACAGAGATTCCACAAGGGCAAGAAAATTGGTTCAAGAATTTCAAATTTGACATGAACCCATGCAAAGAGTTTTTAAAGAAGGAATTCGTTAACTCGGATTTGAGCAAGTCTGTTCCTAGGAGCTATGTCAAAGAGTCCTATGCACATTTTCTCACCTGTATACAGAAAATACCTGATCTGTGAAGGAAGATATAACAAGGTGTATTCGTACCATTTCAAACTCCTTTTGCATTTTACAGGGAAGGCTTCTATTGACCTTCCTTTTTACTTATTCCGCAGTTTGAGTAAAATGTGTGACAAGGTGCAATTGAGAAAAGAGGCTTGTGAAACTTCTTTGTTTCACCATGGTTTGATTAAGTTACTTGTTTTGCATGAACTTCAAAAGGTAGGCAAAGACTGGAATACATTTATATTCATTGCTGGTTTCAAAAGCCAGACCAGTCTCAGCCCTTTAGCTACAAAAGATCTTTCAACAGCAGGTCTTCAAACAAAAACAAGAGCCAAGAGGTTTTCAAAGTTAAAAGAAAGGAAACAAGTTAGAGAGTCTTCAAAGCCACTGACCATTCAAGATACACCTCAGAATTCAATTAAAGAAAAATCTCAGGTCAAAGAGACTGCACATGAATCAAGCACGGGTGGAGTAGTTGAAAGAAGAAGAACGAGGAGCCAGGTGGCTAAAGAAAAGGGTAAGTCAGTAGCTATTGAAGAAAGTCCTGCTTCGGAGGGAAATTTAAATGATTTATTGTAGGCAATTGACTTTGAAGAGTCCCCACTAGTTCAAGATGATTTGATGCAGTCAGGAAAAGAGAAGACAAAGAAAGCTAAAGCCTCAAAGAAACTCAAGTTTGATGAGCAAGTTGAACAATTTGTTTTTAAGCCCAGGAGACCCATAACAAGGAATTTTAAGCAAGTACAGGAGGTACCGCCAAGGACAGATGAAACAGGGGAAGAGATACAGCCTCGTGAAAGAAAGGACAAAGGCAAAACAATTTCCACTCATAAAGAAGATAGTATGGAAGATTTGAAAAGGAGATTGGAATCTGCCAACCTTGAGATTGCCAGACTGAAGAAAGATGCCAGGAAACATGCCATCCAACAAGCTAATTATTACAGAATGAAGACCTTATGGGAAGACAAAACAACTTTAGAGGTGGTTGACTGTAATACACAATTCCATACCTGGACAGTACCGGCAATTAAAGAAGCAAAATTCCTCAGAATGATTAATATGCAATTAAGAGCTGGGATCAAGGTCATGAAGAAACAAATTGAAGACTTAAAGGTATAGTTAGGCCAGCTGAAGGAATCTTCTTAATGAAATCCCATTTCAAGTAAGGTTATGTTTCGAATTTTGATGATTTTTCTTAGTGTCATCTTTCTTGAATAATCCTGCATTTCCATTCAGTTTTGAAAGGTCTTGGAACAGTTGAAAGAAGGTTTTGATAGCAAAGTGCTCAAATAAGTAAATTTTTGGGTTGAAACTATGATTTTTGAAGCAACTCAGCAGTTTCGTAGCATGCTACGTGTTGAGATTGCAACAAGATGATGGAGCTTAGTGAAAAGAGTCGCCTTCACTAAGTGGGCCCGCAGGCTATTTTTGGTGCAAGTCTATTTTTAGACTATGTCTATTTTTAGACATATGGATCATGTCTATGGATTGCAGGTTGCTGTTTATGGATGATTGATCAAGTTGGAAAAATAGATGGACTTCTATTTTTGATGAAAGTGTGAGTGATCAAGTCTATTTTTAGACTGGCTTTCAAAAATAGAAAAGTCAAATATTATTATCTCACAATAATATTTGGACTATAAACTTAATCTTATTCTCTTGGAGCACTTCAGTTCGAGCTACGGATGTGGCACATTCAATTGCATGAAGGAAATACGTGGTTCTTATGGGTTAGTTGAATATTTGCATGCATGACTTCAGTTAGAACTCAAGTGAGTTGAGTTTAGTGGACTGGAGGTGCAGTTGATGGAGTTGTGTTTAGTTTAGCTTTGATAAACTGGTTGTATTTAGTCTAACTGGAAAATAGACTAGAGATGAGTTGGGTGAATTAGTTATTAATTAATTCACAAGTTATTAACTCATAATACAACTAATGAATACATCGGTTAACTCAGTTGCATGTCAGTGCATGTTCAGTTCAGCAGGGACAGGTGTTAGAGAATCAGATTGCTATCAGTTGTGACTATAGTTGTGCACCAGATCTTGCACAAATCAGGGGATTGAGTATGCCAATGAGTTTGCACGTATTGTAGCTTTTTCTCACGTGATTTAGCCAAGGAAAGACGTGGCTGCCTTGGAATTATCACCAGTTCTCGTGCAGGTATTGAGCAGCGGAGCAGGCAAGCAGCGGAGGAGATTTGAGCCAGTGATTGATTCAGATCTGAGCTGTATTGTGTGTAACATAGAGGTGGAGATACTTGTGAGAAGTATTATGCTGTGTAATGTTACATGACTCAATCATTAATATACAGATAGTTGGGGTTTTTAGCGAGATGCTTTCCCCGGGATACATACTGTGTTAATGTGTGAATGCTCTTTATGTTTTATTGTTATTGATGCTGCTATATTGATGATCAACGTAGAGGAGCTTATGTATTGTGTATGTTTTCCACAATAGTACATGATCAGGATAATCTCCATTGAATATGTGTTAAATTATTCAAAATTTCTACAATTTTCCCTCCAAGTCTCATCCTCCTGCATCAAATTTCCTCTAAGTCAGTATTTCAAAAGCACAGAGGGTCATAGTGAGGATAATATTCCTCATAATGATGTTGAAAATGCTTATCCAGATGATGATCAAATGATGAAGATGTTACCAGCAAATATTGTATCAAGGAGTATGAGAAGAACTTTCGTATCAATCCAAGATGTTCTAGTTAAACAAGGGGTAGACCAGTACATCTCACGAGAATAAGTTCTATCAGTTCTCTCATTTCAAGTGGATGTTGTCAAAAATATTGCTTAAAAAATATGGATTTCAGGTTTCATTGGAGAAAAGGAAGGGATATTTTTCAATGAATAAAACAATTAAAAATTCATATTTTGTGGGGTGTATTCAATATACATTTTCAAAGTTATGGTTATTATATTGGGTCTTTATTTATCTGTAGAAAGGCTTTCAAAATGTTTCATTCAATGGGTAATTTTTGTCTGTCAATAAACCAATAAAATTTGAAAAGGATCCCACATTTTATTCATAAGTACATCATAAATTACAATTTGGGCCATTATAGAATATTGGAATGTCATAGATGAAAGAATTATTTTCAAATAATGGAGAGTCTATGCCAAATATAGATACAATAAATATTCCAGATAATTTCGCAAGACGCGAAATCTACAACTTATACAAAGAATATGCAGAAGGTGTTGAAGGAGACGATCGATTTATTACATATCAATATTTTGTGAAGATATGGAAGAAAGAATTAAATATTGTCTTTATTCCTATGAAGACAAGGATGGGAATTTTCAGTACGTATGCTTTTCTTAAATAAAAAAGGGATAATTGTGAAGGGGCAGAAAGAGGTAAGAATTCATCACATTAATTTCTAAAATTGTATAGTCATCAAATATGAAAACATATTTATTAATGACTTTATTTTATGTTGTGTAGATTCCATTGTCAAAGTGCTTCAAGAGAACCGTGAACAACAAACAAGTGAAAGGAAAAAGTTGTAAAAGCATTGAAAGAAGTGTTATCATAATTGAAATAAATATTTGGGTTTGATAATTGATGGTATGGACCAAAAGAAAACACTTCTACCACATTTTGTTCAAACACCCAAAAATTCAGGAGGAAAATTTTATTCGGTGTCACTTGGTTGGTTGTATGGTATTCAATGGGAAATTTTTTCCAAGGGTATACTTCATAGCTTCAAATATTCATAATGATGCAAATTTGACGATAACCATAATTCATGGTCTGCTTTCTCATTAGTCTGGTAATCTTCCTGAAGTTTTGTATCTACAATTGGACAACTTGTCATGAAAGCAAAAATCAGAATGTTTTTGGATATCTAAACATGCTTGTTGAATTGAGAATTTTTCATAAGGTAAAGGTTGGTTTCCTTCTTGTTAGGCAAACTCATGACCATATTGATTAGATGTTCGGTCATTTTTCAGTCATATTGAGGAGGAAGGATGTTGTGAGCCTATCATTATTAATTGAATGTATTAAGAAATCATACATGCCAAAGCCTATTTTTGATGTGTTGGAAGAAAATGTTGGCATGCGAAGGTTTATTCTGGGATCACATGGTGAGGAGAAATGCATTGAACAACTTAATGACATTAGCTTCCAACGTCAATTTTGTATCAAAACAATGGATGGGAAAACACTAATATGGGGCAAGAAGTATTCAAATACTGCAAAATGGGCGTTGTCATCAAGTTTGGTATTTCTGAAGTTCATTCTAAATCATCCAATATTTGCATCAAATATATTTTTATTAGAATCAACCATTGAAGTTCATAATGCATGTAGGAAGAATAAAGATATAAATTATTCTGATTACCTGGAAGAAATTAAAAAATGTATAAGATCTACGTATGAGTACTTTGATATTAATTTTTTAGTTTGGCGTGAGTATTTTTTCAATAATCAAAGTGATATCAGTTCAAGAACAACAAATGAATATATGCCTTTGAAAACTCCATTTATTTGGCCACAAAATGTGTTAAATGAACATGAGGAAAGAAACATTGTTAAACAACAACAATCTCAAAGTATTATTAATTATTCATAGGTAGAGGAAAGAGAAATATATATTGGTTCTAGAAGATCTCATGCATAACGGGAAGCCATGGAAGACCTTTTGAGGGGTTCAGTACAAGATATTAAGGTGGGTTGCATCATTACAATGCTAGAAGATGGAGATCCAAAGGTTATCCATTCTCAGTTTTTAAGGTTATAAATGTCATTACAAAAAATGAAGAGGTTGCATGTATTGAAGTACATTAGTATGCAACAAATACACACCCATTCAATGGTGTGTACAATCTAGAGATGGTAGTTGATAAAATAATTGGTGGAAAGAGAAAATGAAAGCGTACAAATATAATCGTCACTGCACAGACCTCTCAAAATTGGAGAATTTTGACATACTTATTTATAACTTAAATTTAACAAAGAGAAACTCTTCGCTTCAAGACAATAGATATTCTGAAGAGGTTGTTACTAAAAGAAACAGTTTTGAGATGGGAGTCTAATGAAACCACTCATAGGTCCAAATGAATTTTGAAACCTAATATGGTTGGCATGCATGTGGACTCAATTGGGGCACTAGTTGATGAAAGAGAATAATATGTAACATCTCCATCTGTATCTAGTCATTCATCTAAATATGTGAATTCTGATGGGGTGCAAAAAAATATGAGTGATTCTTAATAATTGTCTAAGACAGTTTATAGAACTGATGTTTGCATCGTATATTGAAATAATTTTTATTTTTATTTCCATATGGTGTTAAATGAATTTATGAGTAATTTTATGTTTGTTAGATTATATGTTTTAATTATTGATGATTTTTATTGTTTAGAATACCTGCAATGCAACAATAACTTAGAGATATAATTTATGCTTCATTCAATCTACAAGTATTGACATTTTGATTAATTTACTCATGTAATTTGTTCATAATGTCATGGTTTAAATGTCTTGAAAACTTAGAGTTTTTTAATTCTATGGTTGAAAATTTTCCAACATTTTCTATCTTTAATGTTATGGTTGAAAATAGTTAGAATTTTAGCAATCTTTAGCATCATGTTATTATATATTTAACAACATGGATGAAATCTGATGGATTTTAATGTGTTTCGAATCCCATTATTTTATATTTACTGTCATTACTAAAAAACGTTCAAATTGTACCTAGGAAAGAAAAATGTTATTCTACCAAAAACATTAGTGTGTTTTTTTCCTCAAAAACAATTGTGTTTCTAGGATTGTTTTTCATGTTTTTTTGGGGTTTTTCTGGCTAGAGTTCTCATTTTGAGTTTATAGTTCATGTTTCAAAGTTTATGTTGTTGGCTACTAAGAAACTAAGCAAGAGAGGGAAAAGAAGCTACTAAAATAAAAATAAAGAGGCCTAAAATACCTAATGTCAAGGAACAAGGATATCAAGAAACTAATCTATTGAAAATGGTGTAGAAAAACAACAAAAATCTCAAGTGAAAAATGTTGCAAAGCATAGGTGTGAAGCTCTAAAGCCTAGGATTCTCAAGCAGATCCTAAGGGGGAAAAGGAAAACCCAAACTCTACAAGGAGAAAAGGTAAAATAAACCTATCCAAAAGATATGAAAAATAAAGTATCCAGCTCTGAAAAATAGTGCTTGAAAATGTTGAAAACCCTAGAGTCCTCACTGCCAATCTCTTCATAACAATGTAGAGGTGTGCTTTAAACCCTAGGGGGATTTTTCCTTGCTCAAATAGACAAATAAAGTGGATCCATTCCTAAGGGAGACTGAAAACAAAGGTGAAATACCTAAAACTAGTCTGCAAACAACACTCTTGGCAATTCTGAAAAAAAAAATTGAAAAATTCCAAAAAAACTCCAAAACGTAGGTACTGACTTGAAATGGAAGAAAATGCAATTTTTGGGCCAAAAATTATGCTCTGCAACTCAGTTAAGGGGCTAATAATTGAGTTTTTATTCTAGGACTCTCAATCGGAAGATCTTGCACCAATGTTTTTGTGTCCTACTCAGTTGGTACTTGTGACCCGCGGAAAGAACCAGAAAACAACCAAAATCTAAAAATTTGACAAAATAGGCAAAGTTCCCCACAAAGGGTAGGATTGAGAGGGTAAAGCTCCACGGCGTGTAAAACTATAATTAGAAATATAGATGCTAAAACTAGCTATAGAAAACCCTGAAATTTTCTGAAGCTTTAGTCACCCAAGAACAGTTTTATTACACCAGTGGTGTTGCCATATTTTAGTGTGAAATTTCTTGGAAGTTGTACCAAAAACACTTCACTTAAGTCACTAGGTGACATGTGACCCTAACAACAAGTTGATGGCTATTAGTGATTCAATCTATAATCAAAATTAAAAAAATTCAACAAAAGTATAGACGATCCAGAATAGAAAGGAACAATGAAAAATATCCAATGCAATAACCTAAATGGAAAGACTTTAATTGAATAAAACTTTTATTAAAAACACCTAGTGAAGGTGATCTACAGATGGGTCTGTAAGTCTCCCTCCATGGGATGGGTCCTTTGATGTCCTTGATGGTTCATAAAATGATATTTTCTCTCAATATGTGAAAAACCCAAACAGGATGTCAAGAACTCAAAACGGAAGCTCAAAGGAAAAAGATGATAATGTTGATAATGATTATGATCATGGTGAAGAATGAACGAAAAACCCTACTATTTATAACAAAGCATGGAGTTAATCCCAAAAATGGAGAATTAGTAAAATAATATTAACCAAATCAAGATCTAACCGGTTGGAATACTTTATTATATTTATTGGAGGGAGAAAATATATTTAAAACAGTGAAATATCTTTATTTACAAATAATTAACAAATAAAATGATTTATTAATTATTTCACGAGAATTAAGAATGGTGTGAAATCAAAATAATTATTGAATAGTGATGTAATAATTATTCTAATAATAGAAATAAGGAAATTTAAATAAATAGTGATTTATTTAAATATTCCTAAGGGATTTAGTTAAATGTGGCAAGTAATATTTATTTAAATAATGATTTAATAATTATTCCTAGACAAAACTAAATAAATAATGATTTATCTAATTATTCTTATGGGTTTTTTATTTAAATCGGAAAAATAATTTAATAAAAGTGGCTTACTAAATTAGATTCAACGGTGAAAGTGCTTTCACTATGGTAAAATTGAATCTACATGGTGTATTTCAATCCACCTTGTTAGAAATGGCTAGGTAATCATTTTTTGGTCATCACATGAACCAAAAAATGTAAATCAAGCTAGAAAAGATGAATGTTGGGTTAAGCCTATGGATGAAGAAGTTGACCAAGTAGAAAAGAACCATACATGGGAATTAGTACTAATACCTCATGATAAAAATGTTATTGGGACAAAATGGGTATTCAAAAAAAAAATGCAAATGCAAATGGAGAGGTAATTAGAAACAAAGCAAGACTTATATGCAAAGGTTATGCCCAGAAAGAAGGAATAGACATTGAAGAAAGGTTTGCACTTGTAGCTAGGTTTGAATCCATAAGAATGTTCCTCGCATTTTCAAGCTTTCATAACTTTAAAGTATATCAAATGGATGTTAAATCTACATTTCTGAATCGGGACCTAGAAGAAGAAGTTTATACTGACCAACCTGAAGGATTCAATCTAGGAAATGATAAAAAAAATGTTTTGCAAACTCGATAAGGCATTATATGGGCTAAAATAAGTTCCTTGTGCATGGTATTATTGCCTTGACACATATCCTCGACAACAAGGTTTCACTAAGGGGTCTATAGATAGAAATATATATATATAAATATGGATGATGGTAAACTTTTAACAATTGTTATTTATGTAGACGATATCATATTTGGAAGCAATAAAGATCCTATGAGTCAAAGATTTGCGTCAGTCATGTAGCAGAAATTTGAAATGTCATCTTGGTGAACTAATATACTTTCTTGGTCTTCAAGTTTAGCAAGCAAATAATGAAATATTTCTCTCACATACAAAGTACCTCAAGAATATTTTAAAGAAGTATGGAATGGAATATTGTAAAATTGTATGCACACCAATGGTAACAGGTTGTAACATCAGTTCACATGATGATTCTCCTTTAGTAAATCAACCTAAATGCAGATCTATGATTAGGAGCTTGCTCTACCTTACAAGAAAAAGACCCGACATCATGCATGCAGTTGGGATTGTTAGACAGTTTCAAGTAAATCCCAAAAAAATTAATCTCCATGCAATCAAGAGAATATTCAATAACCTACAAGGAACTCAAGGTTATGGTCTATGGTATGGAAAAAATGCATACTTTTCTCTTCATGCTTACATAGATGCAGATTGGGCAAGTAATGATCGTGATCGGAAAAGTACTAGTGGAGGAGCACTCTATTTGAGAACCTTCTTGGTATCATTGTCCAACAAAAAATAAAGCTCCATTACTTTATCTACTACTAACGGAGAATATGTTGTTGTTGTATCTAGGAATACTTAACTTCTATGGATGATGCAAACATTGCAAGATATTCAAATCACTTTCCCTCGACCTATACCTATTTTGTGTGATAATACTAGTGCCTTAGGTATTTCTAAAAACCTTGTGATGCAATCAAAAACCAACTATATTCCAATTAAATATCACTTTTTGAGAGAACATGTACATCAAAAAAAGTTCAAACTAGGGTATTTTCCCTTAAAGGAACAAGTTGTGAATATATTTACAAAGATTATTCAGCATGATTCCTTTGAGTATCTCAGATAGAAACTAGGATTGGTCTTTTCTTCATCTTTTCATTAATTATTCTAACAAATCTTTCATATTCAAGGGGAGTTGTGGTGATGAAAAAAATTCCACATTCTTCTTTCTTTACATGGATATTATGAAGGATAGTCACATATATACGCAAGTTTCTATATATATATTTGCATATGTTTTAATATGATGAATAAATAGTGAGACAAACTCAGGGAAAGGTTATGATATGCTTCAGACAATTATTATTTGGAATTTTGGTTCTAATGTTGATTGATGCTACTTAGAAGCGTTGTTGTCTTATGATGGTTTATGAGTTGCTGCAATATGACATTGATGCTTTAATGAACTTTCTGATTAATGAAGATGCTTTGATGGCCTAAGTTAATGTGATCAAATCTAATGATGAACAATTGGCACATCTTCAGGGGGATCTATTATTCTAATAGTGCAATGTTGGCATTATGATTTTTTTAGCATTCTTGATAGATATATATCATGCATGATGCTACTAAAGACAAATATGTTCCTAAAGTGTTTGTTGTCACACTTAATGCTTATGGTGTAGATCCTATATCGTGTATAATAGTTGTTGATGACTATCATGGTCTTGCTGACATCCTTTTATAAATTTCATATATGTCTCCTAATGTAAAGCTCATGTGAAGGCCTATGTTATAAATCATTTTAAAATTCAAGCATGTATGGACTATTGTGATCAAGTCATGTAATCCCATCATTTTTGGCATGTGATATAATGTTGAGTAAAATATGTAACCCTGCTGTGTTGGGTAACCAATGTAAACATGAGTCATTGGTGACAGGAAATTCCATGTTTGGCTGAGCCATAGTGCCATGTAATTCTTGTATATCTTCAAGAAATTTAGCATGTGCTGAGGGGGAGCATGGTCAGTATTTAATGTTCATATTTATTAGATCAAATCTACAAAGACAGAGAAGTCGCCATTCATCATTGGTCAACAATTTTTCCTTGATGACAAAGGGGGCAAGAATATTGATGTTTGGAGAGTTCTTGGTATATCTACATATTTGTTTACAAGTATCGACAAGTGGTAGTGACCAAATACCAAATTGGTTGCCATTAAGTCCAAAGGGTGATATTGTTGGCATTATGACAAATGTGTTTTCCTTTATGACTACCTACTAAATAAATGTGTCAACATGATAATAGCGGGATAAGTATTCAAGATAGTAAAGATGTGATACAAATCTTGGACAAAGGAATATAATATCAGATCAAATATAGAGGAGTGATAAAAATGATGTTCAAGAAGTAAACACTGGTCCTCTTAATGTAGGTTGCGTACATATGTAGGAATCGTGAAGAAACATTCTGTACAGTTTTTGAACCATGGTATTTTAAATACGAGGAGTGTTTTAGGTCTATTTGGGCACATCACTCCAAACATCTAGATCAGTAATTCTAGGGCTCATCAAACCTTAATTCAGTTGTTACATTCCCTAGAGAAGTCAACTCATTGAATGCCTCCTTCTATGAAAGTTTCATGGCATGAAGCCCTCCTAAAAAGTCTCCTTGGGATACAATCATAGCCCAAGCCTTATGACAGTTCATTGCAGAGAACACAAGACCACTGTGGCCTACACTACAATGCACTTATGCCCTCTTTAGCCTGCACTGTGTGAGATTAAGTGAAATTTGCATAGGGTTCTAGGAATACTCCTTCATTCTAGATTACTCTAGAAGGTTCCCATCTCTTATCCCCTCAAATGAGCTCAAAATTGGATAGGCTGAGGATCCATTAACCTCCTATGCTCTCATCCCTTGCTCCATGGAAACTAACTCCAAGAGTTGAAAGCCATTAAATACCCTCATTTATGACAAAACCACCTCTATTTCTTCTAAATTGAGCACTCATCATAGTGATAAAGTTCCTAGAATTTGAAGTTTGTAAGGAAATTATGATGGTTTGAGGATTGAGTTTGTGTAAAGAAATGTTATGATGTTGGAGTGTTGAGCTTTTCATGTGGCGAGGGTTGAACTGAAGTTGGATGAGTGGCATAGGATCAAATTGTATTGGGTGATACTCTTCCTTCTACATTAATAAAGAGATTATCCTTTTCTCATATGATTGTTCATATCTATGATGATTATGTGTTTAAATGTATTCGATTCCATTGTTTTATAGTCGATAGTTCATGTATGCTTTGATCATTTCTTGTTTATGTTTCTCTTGATGCAAGTACCTTTTGAGTGGATTTAGTTCAAGTGGGAGTGACATTAGTGATTCAAAAAGAGAGTTAGGAAGCGAAAGGCAACAGGTAAGTTCCTCTATCTCATCTATCTTCTATAAGAAAATGTTAAACTACTTTCATTCTGTTTTTCTAGGTGTAGTCACCCACCCAAGGAAGATGTGTTTATTTGTAGATGCAAATTCCATGTAACAAATTGGAGACAATAGTGGGGAATGATTGTCATTCTTTATGGTATACCCTCATCATATCACACCCTAGTAGACTTTTGTTAGCTTTATCGATCTTATTTCAGTATTTTTGAAGTGTTTTTAAACAAAAAGTGTGCTTGAACGTCCCTTGAATTGACTCTTTGGCGCCAACATAGTCTTATTCTTGACACAGTGCACTGCAAATTAGTCCCTGCCTTATACATAGTGCATTGCATTGCATTGTCTCCCTCTTTGGCTTGCGTTGATCCCTCTTAGGCTTAAAACCCCACCTTTGCTTTGATTTTCCACAGTTGCTTTTCATGTTTTTTGCTGAAAGACCAATGATGCTTGTGGTTCTGAAATCAATTTGTATTTCTCTTCCTAGCACTACTTTGGCCTTGATTTTTTAGTGTTTCTTAAATTATTTCTTTATTATTATCAATTCATTGTCAAAGTTAGCTTATATTCGATTAATCTTTGCTCAAAATAAAGTGTCATAAAATCTTCATTTCTTTTGAAAAGGAACTGTCGTAAAGTCTTCATTCTTGCAAAATATTGATTGATTGTATGTGCATTACTTTCCTTTTGTTCATCTAAAAATTAAGGGAATTGAAAAGAAAAACTTGCATTACGCAATTAGAGGTTTTGTGTGTACTTTTAGGAATAGCATAGGGAAATTGCACTAGATGTGCTCTTTGTTCTTTGATTAAACATTTTGATTGCTCTATCCCTTGTAGTTAAGGTTTTCGTTGTTCAAAATCAAATGAAGGAATGTTTCTCATCATAGTTGCATTCTAGGAATTTCAAAGACATCACGTGGTGAGCCTTGAAAGACAAACTCAAAACCAGGATCAACTTAAAAGTTATCTCAATTAACCTAATGGAGCATTGTCACCTAATGAATAACATTTAGAGGTTCTAGGCTAGAGACGTGTTCTAGCGTCATAAAAAATAGAAGCTGCTATTAATTGTCTGCAATACATTTCGGGTGTGATACCTCATTCCACGTACATAAGTATGTCATAGCTCTTCCATGTACCCTCAAGTATATAGGGTGACGTTATAGTGCGGAAAATATAAAGGAACGCTCTCACGATGCAGTTTTGCATTATACAATGCTAACACATCTTGAACCTCCACGTACTTTTAGGTATATATGGGAGGACTACATTATGCTGCTATCCATCCTTAGGAAATCGAGTCAGCCTCCTTGTATAGTACGATACACAGAACACAACATTCGGGGAGATTTCCTTCATGTATGGTAAGTCCTTGGTTTACTGAGGCAATATAATGCAGCTCATAGTTTCTTAGTAATCCTTTTGCCTAGATTACCCTCTTTTTATTTATTTCTTTCTGTAATAAAATCAATCAACAATTGTGGAGGAACATCAACCTTTACCCTGTCATTCACAGAGGACAGCGAGTAAACTGCCCTTACCCCCTGAAGCTTCACCTAGTCAAAAAAAGCGACCTCATTTGATTGAATCCAATACATCACAAACTTCTACTTCTTCATCTGAATTACCACAAAAACCTATATGGTAAGTAGTGACTCCAGTTGCTCCTACAATTACTGCTACATCTATTACTGAAGTGGAATCTCCATAATTACCTAAGGACACTAGAAGTGAACCTAGTGAAACAGTAACCCAAGTTGTTGAGCAAGAAGTTGATTCTCAACCCAAAGTTTCTCAAAAAGAAATTACTATAAACGTGAATCTATTCAACTAGAAGTTGATCTTGAACCTATCACATTCAATCAAAATTTACTTCTTAACTAGAAGTTGTTCAAGAATCCCAACCTGAACTTGTTGTTCTTTTACCAAAACCCTTGGATCTTGAAGTTGAACAATCAGAAGTTGTTTCCATACTAGAAGATGATCAACTGGTTCATCATCAAAAATCCGTAACTGTTGAGACTTCCCCTTCACCTCAGGAACAAATACCAAAAATCTATTATGGAACTAGCGGGGAAATCCTTCCACTTGGTTTGATTTCGAAAGAGGAGGAACCTGAGCAAGAAACACCCAGAACTCTAGTTCGATTTGGACTTGGACTTTATCTTTATTGTAAAACTCTTTATTTTACTACTCCTTTTGATCCTGATTACTTTCAGACACTTGTTGATTCGTTAGGAAATTTATTAAGACATTTGACTATGGCAGAATCCACATCCTAGATTGTACCATCTGTTATAGCTGCAGCAGAATCCTCTGCCGCTACTTCGTCAATGTTTAATATGATGCCTAAGTCACATTTGTATGGTGTTCTGTCCATCCCACTAAGTTACCAATATTTAACTAGAACCCACTCAAGCAATGCTTCTAGTCCATGGTCTTCACCCATGTCCTCTACAATAATTTTATCTAGTTCTTAATTAACGGATACTGAAGAGATTGACCCATCAAGTCAATATCAAGCTAATTGATTTTGTTACCATTCAATGTAGCCACTTTACACTAGATTATCCCCATTTGGAGAAAAGTATTCACAATCTCCTTATCCTCCATTTTCTGGGGGGCAACCATATCGCAGTATGTCATCATCTTTAGGTCAGCTTAGAATGATTGTTTGTCAATAGCAACCAACAATGATCATTCAAACAAGGATTGTGTATCCATCACAACCTATCAATCTGTCTCATCCATACCTACTACACCTGTTGTTACAACTTTACCATAGTCAACATCTTAGTTAGTTGTATCTGAACCTACGCAAGTTTGTCCTTCAATCTTAGACCCCCAAGTTTCAAGTTTACAGATTCACCCTTCTCAGGCAATCTTACAACAACCGTTTATGCCTAGAATCCAACAACCTCAGCCTAGTTTACCATATACTAGAATGAGTTAGACTTACACTGGTTTAGTGTATTCATAACCTAGTTAATCTTACATTGGTGGGAAACAACCATTAAACCAACAACCATGGCAATCACAGCATCAACAACAATAATTCTAGCAATACCAAACTTATCCTGGACTTGGTCAACAAGCCTATGGTGGGTTTGGTCAGCAACAAGTTTACCTGGGTCCTGCTGAACAAGCCTATGTTAGGTTTGGACAATAGTAAATGTATCCTGGTGCTCAACAACCACCTTATGCAAGATTTTCTCAAGAAACTTACCCCTATTAAGGTTACCAACAACAGATGCCCTATGCTGGTATGTGAAGGTCTATTTCCTATGCAGTCCCATCTTACCCTGGTTATGCTCAACCTGACCTCAATAGAAAATTACCTTTTGTTGCAACACTTGAATTACCAAATTTAAATTGGCTTAGCAATGATCCAATTCTTTCTGCACCTTGGTGGTCGGTGATTCCTCATAAATTGCATTCCGATATTCTAAACTTCAATGGAATCCTTGGAGAAGACCCGACCAATCATGTCATGACTTTTCATTTATGGTGTTCATCAAACTCCCTGAATGATGATTCAATTAGACTACATCTTTTCTAGAAAACACTTGCTGGTCCAGCTGTGAAGTGGTGCACTAAGTTACCATGAGTTTCTTTTGATAACTTTACATCCTTAGCTACCATGTTTTTAACCCACTTTGAGTTACTGATACGATATGAAATTGGAATGGAACAATTGACCAACCTTAAACAGACTACTGCTACTCACATCTCTAATCATATTTGTGAGCAGCATCGTCATCATCGAATGGTTAAGACTTATGTTCCTGATCAACTTTTAATTGAGTGGTTTATAAAATCCTTATTTCCATGTATCACCAAGGATGTGGATAAACGAGGAGTTGTCACTAAAGAGCAAGTAATTTCTCATGCCCAGTACTTAGACTTGATCTACACTCAGTCTGGCATGCTCTATGAAAAAATTCTAAATGCACCCATACCGGCTTTTGTTATCCCCCCACCCCCATCAAGTAAGGACTCTCAGGCTAGTGACGGTGTGATTGGTTCTTCGAGCACACAAACAACAGGTAAACCATCTGGTCAAACACTTGCTATTTCCAACAAAATATATATTTCATATGATAACACTCCTACTTCCGAAATAAATGTCATGTCATCTGACAAAGGCAAGAATGAAAAGAAACCTAGAAGCAAGAAGAAGGGGAAGCTAAAAAGATAACCCCCCACCCCACCATAAGAGAAATCATCTGATTCATTTTCTCTAGCTAGGAAACCTCTTTATCCATGTTTGATATATAACAAGCATCATTTTATGAGAGACCATCCTCACCACTCTTAATTTTGTGGAGATAAGACACAAAGATGCTATCATGTAGGAGTAAAGGAATATTGGACCATGAAAAAGAGATGGCAACTGATGTTGACTTATAAGGTTATAATACTTACCCATAACCTTTGGATGGTAAGGATGAAGAGCATATCATATATATCACCAAGTGCTAAAGACATGACATCAAAGAGAAGAACTTGACATTGACAGACTACCATGAAGTCTCATGTCATAGTCACCAAATTGTAGCTCTTCAAAGTGTCAACACAAGAGTGTTCTTTTGTCTCATGTATTTTTTCCACATTATTGCTAAATGTAATTATGTAATTCTGAAAATTGGAAAATTTAAAATGTGTTGAATCCCAAAGGGCACACATGGAATGTGTAGAGTCACTAGGAATTCCAAGGGTCATGTAGGAGTTCAAAAGTCTCATGGGAGATCAAGAATCATCTGGGAGATCAAGAGTCACATGGGAGGTTAATAGTCACCTATTTTTTTTATAAATAAACAATCATAGATCATGGAAAAATGAATTTCACCTTGGTTTCTCTAGCTTGGCAAAGGAGAGAAGATCTTTCTTTGGAGCAACAAGTATTGGCTTAATGTTCAACTATTGGAGCTAGTGTTGCATCATTTCAATTATGTATCTTAGAACTTTCACTTAATATTTGAAGCTCTCAAAGATAATGCACTTTCATGCAACTATCGTGGATGTTGGGAGACTATTCATTTAATTTTTATGGCATATGTTTATGTTCATACATACTAAAGAAAATGAACTACTTTTTTGGCTTTAGTGTACATCTGGTTGAATGTGCGTTGTTACTTGTTTTCATGACCATTGTTACCTTGTGAATTATTTTGCAAGTTAGTTAAAAATCATTTAGATGCTCTTATTTGTATTTATTTGGATAGTACTATTATTTTCATTCTAAATACTCACTTTATCTCTTCTTGACTATGAGATTACCTTATATACATTGCAAATGTATACTTCACAATGTCAACTTGCTTTCTTCAAAGGTTGTGTGCATACTCTCTTATGTTGTTTATTGCAACCAAGGAAAATATTTAAGTTATGGTGGCCATTCATATTATCAAGATGGGGCTCCTACTCTAAACTATGTAAGATATATTTGGGTCTTGATATCCAGGAGACCCCTTATATGTTGACAGTTTCCAACATCGTCAACATTATGGCACTAGATGAGGTCCAAATGACAAGTTTAGATCATTGAGCGTATTTGAATCTTCTTCTTGCAGTGGATCATCCCCAAATCATAATCCCAGTATGTTTTTCCAAATAAATTTATCTTACAAACCCAACAAAAATTATTCATGACTACCTTAGTTTAAATTCGATGGCTAGTGAAAAATAATTGTGCTTAGAAATATGATTCAATTTCCACATTTATATCTCTCTAATGGAATACATTGTAAGGATTTCATGTTTATATTGTTCACCCTAATAATTGAAGGTCATGTCAAGAATTGGCATCATACATTACCAACTTCTTATATTTATTCATTTGAGCGACTTGTTAAGGAATGACATGAAGATTTTGATAGTCATAGTTATCAAGATGTATATGAAAGGATTAATTAGCTTAGAATGAAAATTGATGAATCATTAGAGAATTTTGTTGATTAATTTCTTCAACTTTGCTATGAATTTTGTGAAGAATATGTGTATTTGGATTTTATGAGTGAGAAGTTTCAATGTTTGGTTCTAATCTCCTTGAAACAATTTGAATCTAAATACCTAGTTGATTTTTCTCTTCAAACTTTATCGATGATAAGACACCTCAAATCCAACCCTTCTACCCTCTTCGTTCCTTCTCCTCCTCCCTTTTCATTGCCAAACAAGGTAGTATTTGGTGTTTTTCTTGAAGTTGGGAAATCCCAAAATCAAATTGTTGAACTACCTGTCCCACCTAAATTCCTTTCCATACCCAATACCTTACCAAAAAGAGCTTTGAATTTTCTTACACATTCATAGAGCCTAATGTGAAGGTTTGTCCCTTGGTTTCATAAGATGAAATTAATGTGTATAATTTTAATCTTCAATCTGATTTAATTGAAATAATTGTTTCTTCAAGGGATATCTGTCATCCTCTATCATTTATACCTCATGAATCACGATACCTCAGTTCATTTGATTAATTTTATCCACCAATAACTACTTCAGATACTCTCAATTTTCATGTTTGTTTCTCAAATAATGATCAAGAACAAGGTGGTAATATATCACAAGTAGAGGAGAAATAGGGTGAAGAATCATTCCATCTCTCTTCCACCTTTCAAATTAATCTATGCGAAAATGATGCCTCTACATTCCTAGCTGATCTAAGATCTTTTAATTTTGATAATCAATTGAATAAAGTTGAAGCTATTAACCAAGACGAAGAATTGGACAACCATCACCCTGACACCATTGACTCTGCTGACATATGTGGCAATGAATTCCAAAGTACATTGGATGAACTCTTGTTTTCTTAAGAAGACTTGGATTTGCAAACCTTTGGTTTGGAATATGATCTAATCATAGAAGAGTTTCTCATAGAAATTTCTTCCTTCGTTCACTAGCCCTTGTGTTCACATGTGTGTAATGAATCAACTAATACATCACGTTCCTCCAATTCACACTCTGATGAATTAGATCTCAAGTCCACACAAGGTGGTAAGTCTACCCATGATGAAGAAGATGTTGCAGTAATCATTGATCATCTTTCTTACAATTTGGGTAATCTATTTGGTGATGTAAATCCAATAAAATTGTTCAATCCAACTCTTATTTTTTGATTAATGCCGATCATATTGAAATACTTGATGGAATTTGTCTACAAGAAGATGTTGATCTGATCATACCCTATAAATTTAATCATTCAACATTTGAATGTTTAGGGGATGATTAGAAAGTTGGGGCACTTAAGCTCTCGTTGATGGCTATGTTAGGTTCTTGCAATCCTAATGAGGCATATGAACTAGGTTAAATCTATATCTTCTCGCATAATCCTTTTCTCAACATTGTCTCACTGGATGTAATCTCACCCTTGAAAGATTTTTGATGTTTTCAAGTTAATTATCTTAATCCTAAAGACAAAGTCTCTGATCATATATAAGGTTCATGTTTGATGGTTAGCTCTTCTTCATGAAAATATATTTCATTAAATCCATGGTTGGAATTCATATATTTCAAAAATGCACGTACTTTGAATAATATCATTTTTATTATTGAGTTAGAGAGCATCATTGGCCAAACAATTTATTTCTGTTGAACCTCTCTCTGAGCAATAAACCCCTTATCCTTCTTTTCTATGTTTTGGAGCTAATCATATTTGTTTTAGCACAATATGTCCTCTTGGATATTAGTGAATTCTTGAGTTATTTTTTGAATCAAAGGTCGTGTCCTTACAAACTAATTTCTCACATTGATATGAATGTCATACATGATATGACATATGCTTCTAATTTTTTGTCAGTCTCGTATCCTAATTTTTTTTCTTGGATTTATGATGCCAGGAGTTGTTGCTAATTCTCCATGCTCTAATATTGCTAGTCTAGTATGTAATTGGATACAAGGGGAACCAATAGAGAATTGAGAATATTATATGTCAATCCTCCAATTTGATCATCACATCATTTCAAACAAATGTCACTAAATTAATAGTTTTCCCACAAGTACGTCTGATGATAGTTTTTTTACATTGATTGATCTTGTCAAGACAATAATATTTATGATTTAATATTTCATTGTTCAGATAATTTTCGAATAGTTAGGGAATTTTAACATATGTCGATGGTTATGTCAAGTCCTCACGATATTGACAATGTTTTTGAATGATATTAGGTTATATTTTGTTTGCAAGATTCTCTCCATTATTTGATTATGTTGATTGATAGTTCATTCTCCAAATAGTTTTAGGAATTTCAGAAGGTTTGCTTCAAATAAAATGATTAAATCTATTATTGGCTAGAGAAACATTATTTAGAAATTTATATTTCTAATAATAAGTTTTGATCTTACTAGATATTTGCTAAGAACAAAAATACAAACAAATGTACATGTGTAGGATTCCTTCAAGGTTTGTATGATCATTGTTCTAATCAATAAGGTAAATTCGTAGACTCGTTAAAGCAAGTTGTTATATCATACTTTTCTTCCCACATAAGTGACCTTCATCTTTATGTGCAAGAAATTCAGCCAAGTATTTTTGTTATTGCACATAATTTTATATTGTCACTAATTGTTTATATATTTTTGCTTGCAGGTGGAGAAAACTTATTGTTGCTGCATTAGAAGTATGAATTTACATGATCTCGACCTTCTAGTTAGATATATTAGAGTTTAATTTTAGTTTCATTCTAGTCACTTTTGCATCACATTACAACAATGTTCCTACTTCTTCTTTCTCATTTGAGTTTTGTCCCTCGCATGCCCTTTACTAGTATTTATTTTTCTTTCTTATTTTCTTGCCTTCTATGTTATGTCATGTTCCATCATGTCTTTGTTCATGATTTGCTTTAACAATACCATTTATGAATGTTGTCCTATTTGGCTCTATGCACCCGTGGCAAAAGCCAAAATGGGAATTGTGACAATTGGTAATGCTTGTCTTATCTTTGGTCTACTTCATTATTTGTGCCTTGCATGTATGGAAAATACATTTCATCTTAAGTGAAAGCTGAAGTAGATCAATCATCCTCATATATGCAATGGGATGTTCTTTCCTTAAATAAACTTTAATATTGATTGGTTTTTACGTTTCATCTCACTCGAGTAGAGAAGGGAAAGGAGGAAAACTTAAGAGATAATATTAATTTCAAAGGTGTATATATAAGAGTCTTTACAAAAAAAGGAAAAACCTCTCTTGCTTGCTAAAGAAGTCTGGATCCCTCTTTCAACCTTGGTGAAATAAATTCCTATGAAATGCTAATGAGCATAAAGTAATAAAATAAATAAACGGTGAAAGAAGAGAAAGGCTTCTTGCATAGAGGCATGAAGAAATCAAGTTCATTGGCGTACTCAACAGGCTTGGTGGCAGTGAAGTAATGCTTGTGATTCCTCGAAGTGAGTCCATGAGGATACTAAATAGACCATTTAGGAACAAAGAAACACAATACATGATACTAAAACTCTGAATATCTTAAACTTCTGGAACTCATATAATCCTACTCCCTAATCGAAACAACTATAGTGTGTTAAGCTGACAAAAGGAATAGAAGGGACTACATATTTATCTAGGATAAGTAAGGAAGCTAGGATGATCAATATAATGAGGAAATATCTCCAGAAGGCTAGACCTCATGCTTAAGGATAGACCTAAACAGAGAATTTCTGGCTCTTCCAGTGTATTTCCAAGTGTTGTAACTGCTACAACACCCTCCAAACATTTTTCTACCTTCAAAATTTGGAGTCTCGTTATGATCATTCCATATTTTATTTCTAGCCATTAAGGTCTTGATCTATCATTTTATCTATGTGTTCAATTACTCCTTTATAAATTCTAAGTGTCATAACCATTTGCTTTCACATGCCCAACTCTTCATGTTTTCATAAGCACACTTTCCAAGTTAGGCTAGGCACACTTCATGATGACAATATTGATCACACTTGGTTAAAATTCATTGTATAGTCCTTGCTAATAGTCTATGTGTATTCCTTGATGAGATTCATTACACAATCCTTGGTAACAATAATTTTGTAGTCCTTTCTAATTGTGATTTCACAATTCCTAGTGATAGTTCAAGGACATCCTCTTCTCTCTAGGACCCTACTATCCTCTTCTCTCCAAGAAATCCTCTTCTCTCTAGGAAATCCTCTTCTATCCAAGAAATCTCTTGACCATTGTCTCTAGGACTTGCCTTCTACGCCTAAGCCTCGCCCTTAATTCTTTTCAATTTGTAATGTGAATTTACAGTACCTAAAATTTCACTCCTTGCCTCTTATTTCTATGCTCTACACCCAAGAAGGCCCCTCTCTAAGTCCTTGTGCATCATCACATCATAGTCAACACCTCACATAAGCAAAAAAATGTAGAATAGGTTATTTTGGGAATGATGTTGTCTTGTCATGATTTAAATTGATTTGTAGGTGCTATCATCTCAACATGACAAGGTGATTCTCAAGGAGGTCACCACAAAGAAGTTGCAAGAATAGACTTGTGGAGATAAGACACAAAGATTATATAATGTAGGAGTAAAGAAATCTTGGATCATGAAAAAGAGATGGCAACTCATGTTGAATTAGAAAATGTAAAATGTGTGGAAGCCTAGGGGTTAGACATGGAATGTGTAAAGTCACTACGAAGTCCAAGGGTCATGTAGGAGCTCAAAAGTATCATGGGAGCTCAAGAGTCATGAGTGAGATCAATAGTCGCATGGGAGGTGAATAGTCACCTCATTTGTTATAAAAAATGTCTCACAACACAAGTA
Organism: Pinus taeda; assembly: GCA_000404065.3. Lineage (NCBI taxonomy): Eukaryota > Viridiplantae > Streptophyta > Pinopsida > Pinales > Pinaceae > Pinus > Pinus taeda. The sequence continues at coordinate 199,414 of APFE031291183.1, forward strand.
AAATTAATTTTCACCTTGGTTTCTCTAGATTGGAATAGGAGAGAAGGTCATTTTTCAGATGATAAAGTAGTGACTTAATGTTCCCCTATTGGAGATAGTGTTGCATCATTGTAATTGTGTATATTGGAACTTTCATTTAATAAAGAATCTCTCTAAGCTGACACACTTTCATGCATGTATCATGGATGTTGTAAGACTATTATTTTAATGTTTATAATATATGTTTATGTTCATACATACTAAATAAAATGAACTATTTCATTAGATTTGGTATAAGACTTTTGGAATGTGAACTGTTACTTGCTTTCATGATCATTGTAACCTTGTGAAATATTATGCAGGTTAATTAATGATCCTTTATATGATCATGTGTTTCTTTATTAGGATAGTACTATTATTTTTATTCTAAAGACTCACTTTCTCTCTTCTCTCTCATGAAAGTACCTCATATACATTATAATTGTATGCTTCACAATGTCAAGTTTCTTGATTCAAAGGTTTTTTGCATACTCCCTTATGTTATTTATTGTAGCCAAGGAAAATATTTAAGCTATGGTGGTTGGGCCTATTATTTGCATGGGATTCCTACTTAAAACAATGTGGGGTCTAGTTGGGACTTCATATTAGGGAGACCCCTTGTATGTTGATAGCTTTCAATGTCATCAACACCATCAAGTATGATGATAAATACGAGAAACAATGTGGTTTAGGTGGAAGCATTTTCCAACAAGTCAGGTAATAGTGTAGTTACTATAATCAGTATCTAAGTGTGATATTGTTATTATCTTCCTAATTCATAGGTCTTGTATTAGCCATGTTTGGATATCAATCCCTGATGGGGGGTGCGGTTGGGGGGGATTCCTCCACCCCCAGTATTACTACAAGGAGATCGAAGGGGGAAAATCGCCGCCTAGATAGGATTCAGGGGCAGCACCACTCAAAGAAATGTTTTTGAGAAACTTTCCTTGTAAAATATTGTAATTTTGTAGTCAATATGGAACGTTCATTAAGAGGAAGGTATGGGAGTAGAAGTTATGTTAATTTAGGTTTTTTCCCCTAGAAGGAAACACTCTGTTTATATGAGGTAATTATATTGTGGCTATGTATTATTCTATGAGAAGAAGAGAGTATATTGTGTGAGAGTGAAGAGGAAGATACAATGGATGTGTTATAGGTTGTATCCCTTCAATTTGTTGGATAATATAAAAGGAAGGACTGACTATTTCTCCATGGACATAGCCAGATTAGGTGAAACATGCATATTTGTGTCTCTCTTGTTTTATTTTTTTGTGTTTCCAATAATTTCTTTTTATTTATCTCTTATTCAATTTCTAACAAGGCCTATGATAGATAACAATTTCCTTAATCTACTTGCCCCTCTATCACACACATGCACCAAAATAAATGAACAAGAGCAAGGATTATATTATCCACCATTCTCTTGGAAGGAGGATGTTTGGTGAAGAAATCTAGGGTGACTCTAGAGCCCCTTTCTCATAAACTCGATACTGATATTTACTGCAAAAAAACAACAAAACCAACAAAATCTATCCTCCTACAACACTCATTAGCATTAGTGCAATAAACTCAAATACAAATGTATTAATCATTAAAGTTTTTTTATTTTTTCTTTCGAGTAGGGATACCATAATAGTAGAAAATTTTATCCTTTTTATTCCTTTTTCCATGCTCCTTCTCTCATTACAGGTCACTTTCAAGGCACACAACAATTATATATTATCACAAGTAGGTAATAAAGTCTACAATATGATAACACTTCATTAGAATAAACCTTTTTATTTTTCTCCATGGAGGGAATTTATTTTATAGATATCTTGGAGGAGTGATAAGCTTACATATAGTCACTCTTTGGCCATGTTTTAATTGCTCCTCTCATCCTTACCCTCAAAAATTTATGAACATTGACCTTGTATGTGCCTATCCACTCACACTACCACTTCAACTCTCTTTTGTACAATAATTGGAGAGTTGTTGAGCCCTTAGAATATCCATGTAAAGCCATCAAGTGCTTTGTTAGGACTAATAATGCTCTCTATTAGTGTTCTAGTTGCATTGAATGAGAAAAACCTCCGTTTTTGTATAGTTTCCATGCACCAATTTCTATATCCCACTCCTTAATATGATGCTCTTCCTAAATGAACCCAAGGGTTTGACATTTGGACCTATAATGGTACCCCAAAGTAGTCGTCAAGGTACATAAGATGATACACACTCCAATTCAACATGGGAATGGTACCATATACGAGTGAGATGTTCCCAACCGAAGGAATTTTAATCAACCTTGATGTTATAGTTACGCAACATGTAGGTACATTAATTTATGTCAAGAATGGTCGAAACTGTTAGATTATTGATCATTCAGGTACCATTAATGGATGCGAAGGGACTCACCAATGAGTAAATATCTTGAAACGTACATATTAAAATCCATGAGTGTGAATAAATGACCTAATGTAAAATACTCATGGACTCAACCAATTGTGAATCAATGAGGTAAACTAAATATCGATCAAAGGGAGGCCCGCCAATGAGTATTGCAAGAACCAAGTTATTTCTATTAATTCCTAGCTGTATCTCCTAGATAATGAGTTGGGGTCAATAGGAGAATATCCATCCAAGGATGCCCTTAATGAATCCCCCACCAATTGACACAAAATAGATTTAGTGATGATTTGAATGAATGAAGTTACTAAGTATAACTAACAAAGGGATGTGTAACATCCTAGACTTGACTTCCCCCCACCCCACCCTACGTTGTATATGGATATGAACATATGAAGCCTAGGTTAGAGAGTTGATATATATTAATTATGTTGGTGAGTTGAGGACTAATTTTCAGCCTAGTGCACCAGTGTACATATGTGTTTATATGTTTTGGGGTCGATGAGAATAGTTTTGTAATTACAAAATTAAATACACCTTAATAAAATAAATCATTATTACAAACCAAGTCAGAAAAAAGAGTATAGCAGCGAATAATCCATGGGTGCGAAAAAAGGGGAGTCTTTATATGGCTTTATATTATCAAAATTCCACATGTTTTAACTTATTCCATAAAGCAACTTTAAAATGGATACATCTTTCAAGAAAGTAACATGAAAATAACAATAAGGGTCTTAGTGTTATAGAAGACACACTATGTAGGTCTTGAAAATGGGAAATATGATCTAAAACCTTAATTGAGAACCAATGGATGACCATGTCACATGTGGAAGAGAACTTGACGAGTTCCGTAGTGTGATGGTAAAGAACTCCTTGGAGACTCATGTGGCAATAGAAACTATTTGAAATGACAGAGTTTTGGAACATCCCTAGTGAATTGGACACTCTGTAGGTTCTATCATAGTCTCAGGGACTACTTGGGTTTTGGTGCTAATGGGGAATGCGAGCCTATTAGTTGGAGGTTTTTGTGTGTGGTACCTTGTCTTGGTTATGCATGATACTAATATCATTACTTCAATTTGGGTTACTTGTTTCTTTGTGGAGTTGAAGCCTCAACTTGGGTGTGAAATTCTATTGAGAGAATATGAGAAATATGGTCTATCGTTACGAAATTTGAGGTTTCCAAGCAGTGGTAAATTTTACCAATTAAGTTTTATTTACAATATTCATCTGAGTTATGTTGTAATTAAAATTATGTATATTGACCAGTGTAATTATGTGATTGTAATTTCTATGCATGGGATCATTGCTTTATATAATGAATTAGATGTGCATAACATATGGATAGGAAAAAAATAAAAGGAAGTTTTTAGAAAAGTAGGCTACAAAGGTATAGGTGAATTAATATGCCTAAGCAGGTGGTTGGAACCATTGTAATATGATCGACACAAATGATCAAAAAACATCATAGATGGTCGATTGAAGATTAGACTTCCCTTGAACATATAATGACATGATAGAATAGTGACGTGGTATCCTTGAATAATGAGCACCACTTATGATGTAACAATGGAGGAGGCATAATGCACACTTGATAATGACTAGAAGAGTAGAAATCCAAACCAGTCAAATGACTCATATGTATGGTATGGATCCTAGATAAGTGAAAACTAATCTATAAGATATTGATGCAAACATATGCCATATTCAAGTGAGACATGATTGACATTGGAATATTGAATGGTAGATTACAAAAATGTTTTCCCTCCTTCTATGTTTCTTTTTCCCCTCTTTTTATCTCCTTCATAATTTAGTGAACACTATGAAGGATACAAGCTTGAAAAAGAGGTAAGAGGATGGTACAGACCTTTCATATTTTAACAAGCATGAGAGGACTACTAAGGAGTATCCTATAGGAGAAATGATTGGTAAATAGTGTATCAACTTGTTCCAATATTAAAAAAAAAACAAAAAACAAAAAAACAAAAAAAACAAAAAAAAACAAAAAAAAAACACCCTAGGAAAGGTGAAGCAAAGAGACTAGAAAAATAAACTGACTCACTAGAACAGTCTCTCCAAGAAAGGTAAGAATACCAAGAAAAAGCTGGCAATAAAGCCAAGAATAATTTGATTGTTATAATGAGAAGAAAATCCATGGAAAATTATGATGCGTAAGTGAGTGAATCAATAAATATCAATAATTTCTAGGTAAAAAAAATTAGAATCCTCTGAGGGTATGTGTAGAATATTATCAATAAGATAAAATGAAGTTCAACTTCAAAGTCATGGTAGGTCTAAATAAGGGATTCCAAGCCCATAAAATAACACAACACCTACACCAATATGGAAAAGAGTTTCTAAGCTAGGGAATCCATGTAAAAGAAGGGTCTACCACAAAAGTTAGGGTATGCAAATAAAGAAGGGTCATTATCAAAACTTGATAAGATTTGACCTAGGATGCAATGAAGATGGAAATGACAATCAATAATACATTTACGATGATATGGAAAGACATAGAATGCATTAAATATGACAGAGAAAGACCTACTCGTATATGCTAAGGTCAATAAATGTACAAGCTATGGTTCATGGTGACTGTGGCACATAAAATCCCCAAAAAGAACCATTGCAAATGTTAGTTCCCTATAATACTAGTGTACTCACTGATTGTTACTGCTAGCGTAGCCCCCTTATTGTTATTATTGTGCCCATATAGTCCCCAAATTGTTAGTTTTGTGCCACATAGAAGCAACTATTATTATTTTTATTCCCTTACATTAGTATTGTTATGTTGGCTCTGATTATATTGTGATCCCTCAAACTCCTATATATAGCAAGGATTTTTTTATTTGTTAGCTCGTTGCATAACATTTGGTATCAGAGCTTTGGATTCTAGGGTTTCACTTCATCAAACAGGTCATCTTAGAATTTTCATTATAATGTCATTTCTACCCGAATTCAAAAGCTGAAATTTTTACCACATGGAGCTGAAATATCAGAGAACGTTATTGCGCCTTCGAGAATTTCTTGAGTTGACAGGTATTATCACAAGTCTGTTAATAAATATGGGAGATAGTTGTTATAGCACAATTTACCACCCTTGGTAGATTTGATGCTCTATATTATGGCCTAGGGAAACTCTTACATTAGTAGTTAAAACTCATGGATTCAAAAAGTTCCTCCTATGAAGGCAATTCAACTTCTAAAAAATAATAAGAACTAGAAGGATCCAAAGAGGGAATAAAGGGGTCCCATGTCCCCATAGAAAAAATCACTTGGTCAACTACTGGGACCAAGTCGGGAGAAGGAAAATAATAGTTCAAAGGATCCTTCTTAGAAGCAATTGAATGTTGAGGATTCAATGCCACATAGTTCACTCATGGTTGTATAGAGTCTACCTGAACACTTGAAACATACCAAGTGTATTCTGTAGTAAATTCAAATTAGGGTAGTGATTATGAGATGCAAGTTGATCAATAGTGACAATATTTCCATTATGAGGAAAATACATCACTTGAAAGAGTGAAGACAACACATCATTCATAGAATAGAAAAAATAATGCCCAAGTAGCATATTAAAGTATAAAGGGACATCAACCACCATCAAATTGATTAAGACAATCTTCCCACCTAAAGTAATAGGCAATTGAGGAAGAACACCCATAGATTCATCGGGTCTTGTATCATAGGCAAACAAATGACTATCAACTGCCAATAACTTTGGAGATCCCAAAGATTTCCAAGTTAAGGAGGACTTAATACTTTTAGAGGATCCTTCATCCTCTGTACATCAATAGAAATTTGTGGAATTAACTCTATCATTTTTTTGGAAAGGTGCAACGGAAGGAAGACAAGGCTTGATAAGATTATCCAAATAAAAGGATACGCTCCTAGAACTTGGGGGGGTACATTCAAAGAGACCGGAATGCCCCCTAGACTAGAAGACTCTGTACTAGAAATCCAGAAGACTTTGTTGTTACGCACTTCACCCCCCAAAACAGGAGTGTAATCAGCCAGAGATTGCAGTGGTTTGACCACTTCATCAACCAATGGTTGATGAGACTATTGAGAAACCATAATAGATTCAGGAGAAGAAAAACCTTCAAACTCACACCATATCCTTTGTACCACTGATACCAAGGCACAAATGAGTAAGATGGTATCCCTTACATACCTTATAAGGGAACTTAGGTTTAAATCTTCTATGCCTAGGATTTTTATCAACATTCATTTCACCAACATGATTAGCAGTGGTTGGTGGAGAGTCCCCAACATGAATCGTAGAGGTTAGTGACACGTTGCTAAGAGAGATAGGAATTTTGCCCCCAAACCTAGTCATAGAAGCAGGCGAGTCATCAAAAATATGACTTACAGAGGTAGGTGGCTCATTACTAGTATGGCTTGTAGTGACTAGACTTATGCCCCCAGTCCTACTCACAAAAGTAGATGAGTCAACCAAAATATGAATCATAGAGGTAGGTCACCCATTGGTAGTCTGAATTGCATTGACTAGACTTATGCCCCCAGCGTGACCTGGAGTGGTTGAAATCTCATCTCCAACATGACTTACAGAGGTTGGTGATGCATTTCTAGTATGACTTGCAGTGACTATACTTATGCCCCTTTCATAACTTACAACAACTAAAAGCTCATCTTCAACATGACTTAAGAGGTTGGTGATGCATTTCTAGTATGACTTTCAGTGACTAGATGCATGCCACCAGCATGACTTGTAGTGGCTGAAATCTTATCTCCAACATGACTTGCAGAGGTTGGTGATGTATTGCTAGTATGAATTACAATGGCTATACTTATGCCCCCAACGTGACTTCCAGTGGCTGAAAGCTCATCTCCAACATGACTTGGAGAGGTCGGTGATGCATTGCTAGTATGACTTGTAGTGACTAGAATTATTTCCCCAACATGGCTTGCAGCGGCTGAAAGCTCATCTCCAACATGACTTGTAGGGATTGGTGATGATTCATGGATAGAAATGTTCTTCTTCTTCTTCTTCTTACTCTTCCTCTTCTTTTTAGATCTCTTATTACAAGAGGGAGGAGAAAGAGGAATCCTAGATTTCTGTTTTGAAGAAGATGAACAATTAACACCCATTTGATGCCCTTGAAATAAAGCATTCATCTGAGAAGATTCAAGAACATCTGGAATATTCAGAGTGGACCACAACCAAACTGGTAGTATAACATCCAATCCAGGAATATTCAAAATGACCATCAAGGGGGTACCAACATTTCCAAAGTAAGGAAAAGCACAAGGATTCCCTTTTGGAATGGTTCCTTGGTTGGTCCCCACAAGAATATTGGTCATACAGAACATATTCATAGATCCTTCACTTATAGGAATGTACATATGAATTTCCAAGGAAGAGAGATGCACAGTCAAAACCTTTTCCCTTAAGGAGGCAACTCCACAACTTTCAAAAAGGAAGATCAAAAGTATTTCAAGATCGATGGAGTGGTAGGTCAGTCACTCAGAATCTAAGGTCCAAAAGTGAAAAGTATAAACCACCTAAAGCCAACTAAATACAAAGATAAAAGAGCACTCAACTATAAAGTCCCTACAGATACAACCAATCAAGAAACTTCCAAGTATTTCCACTCTCGGTGATGAAAAACGGACACCAAAATACAAGAAATTGAAGTAAGAGACCTTTCGAAGATAGTTTAGGATAATAAAAGCCCAAGCCTTTCAGTGAAGGTAACATAAAGAATTACACTAACCTTCAGAAAAAATCCTTTTCAAGTGCAAGCACCCAAGCTTCACAAGGGTACCCTCCAGAAGTACTAATGAACATGATACAACATCTTCCTCAGGTGTTGCGGGATTCCCCTCCATAGCCACCTATGTGGTCCCTAGGAATGGCAACTATGGACACTAGTTCATATCAAAATCCCGATGGAACAATCTCACCGTGGGATCCAACAAGTAGGAGAGGGGGTATCTCTGTTCCTTGTATTCACTCTCCCTCATGTTTGACCCCCAGTCACAGAGCTTTCCCAGACTTTCTAATGACACTGGATTTCGCTCATTATTCAACATCTATGTTTAATAGTTTAAGTGTCCTTGGAGAGTTAACTCTCCACTCACCTATTACAATGCCGTAAAGAGCTAGACTTGTTAATGTAATTAATGACAAATTAAAAAAATTGTTCTAGTTCCTTTTAATTGAGTGCTTGATTTTAAAGGGTTGTTCTTTAGGTCACATGTAAAATGAGAGTGAAAGTTATGGTGTTTTGACACAAAAGAAATCATTAGAAAATTAGTTTTATGTAAATGAAACTATTTTTCTATGATGAAAAGGGATTTCTATAAGGTTCTACGGAAAAAATTATAATATTTTTTCTTTTCTTTTCTAGAAAACACGCTCCACACACTCAAAATCTAACAAAAAGACTAGAATACTTGCAATACAAACTATCTTAATGCAAACTAGAATGATGATGAAAGATTCTTGCTCATATAATAAGAAACTATGTTCCTTCACTGGATCAATAGGCCAACATGACTATAAGCACGGTACAAATTCAATGAAAAGCTTCCCTTGAAGCCAAGAAAAACCAATCAAAAAAAGTTCACAATTGTTTAAAAATACCGAAGAAACCAAAAACAAAAATTGAAAAGAAAAATAAAGGAAAGAACTATGTTTTTTATTTTTCCTTTTTAAATAACCCAAATAAACTTTTGAGAAGACAAAGACTACTAAAATTCAAAGACCAAAAAAAAGCATAAGGAGTCCAACAATTCATAAGTTATGCAAAACATTAACATAATGAAACTTGAAATGGCAAAGGACTACAAACTTGCATAGATTGATATGAACATCATTATAAAAGAATTCAGAAAACCGAAAGAATGTCAAGAAAGACTTTCAAGATTGTCAAAGAGTCACTCAAAAACCATGAAAAACAAAATAGGTCAACCAAAAGGGAAAGCAAAGTAAAGCAATCTGAAAATTGGGCTATAAAAAAAACTGCAATTAGTTTCTTGTTACATAAATTCAGAACAACCAAGAACTTCCACAAGAAGCCTTGAACCCAAAGCCATAATTGAAACCTTACTACAACAGAAAACCCTAGATTAACTAGGTTTTTAGCAAGAAGAAGATTAAAAATTGCAAACTTGCAAGAAAGCAGAGTTTCACTAATAATGAATGACCAGAGAATAGCAAAAAGCACGAGGGAAAAATCTTAATTGGGCCAAAGATTTTGAAAAATTAATTCAAAATAATGTATATGTGACTATGTAAAGACAAAGAAGCATGTATACATGGCTAAAACATAGGAAGCTTGCATATAAATGAGTCTATTTGAAGAAGCTAGCATGCATTTGTGAATGTATCCTCTGACAAATGTGTATATAAAGCTCAATCAAGGAAAACAAAAATTCGAAGTCTGGAAAGGAAGGGTTGCCCTAGGCCATAATACAGAGCATCAAATCCACTAAGGGTGGTAAATGGTGTTATAACATAGCGGTGCCTCTAACATGATTAGTGAAAAAAGATGCATTTTCTTGGACTCTAGAAGAAACAAAGGTATTTGAACATCTTAAATAGGAAATGTGCCAAGCATCAGTCTTAGCTATGCCATACTTTACAAAAACCTCTATTGTCAAATGTGGTGCCTCAGGAACTGGAATTTGTGTTTTTTTAATGCAGGACGGAAGGCCCATTTCTTTTGAAAGTTGTCCAATAAAAGGAAAATATTTACACAAAGCTATTTATGATAAGGAAGTGTTGGAAATACTACATGCACTTAAGAAATGGTGACCACAGTTGGAGGATGAGAATTTTAATAGAAGCATCCAAAACTACTCAAGTATTGAGGACAAAAAATTTTTGAAGGAGAGGGGAATGGTAGGTCTCTATAATAATATTGTATTCCCTCATTGTTATTGTCAATGTAAGCCAATTATTGTTATTGTTGTGCCCATGTAGTCCCCATATTGTTATTATTGTGCCCCATAGAGGCCCATTATTGTTATTGTTGTGTCCTTACATTACTATTGTTATGTCGACTTTGATTATATAGCGACCCCTTAAACTCCTATATATAGAAAGGGGGTTTTGTCATTTAAATCATCCAAGAATTGTTCATTTATGTAATGTAAGGGAGGTTCCCCCTTGAAGAGGATAATTTTTAATTTGTTGATCTATCTATTTGTGATTTGTCTGCATAACAACAAACCTAATCCATAACATCTCACAAAAGAGTTAATATTTGAGCATAAAAAATCAATAAAAGTGAGATCCAAATCACGAAATGTTTTTAAGGATAAAGTAAGAATGAGGTAAGTATGGTGAAAAAGCAACCCAATTTCAACTGACATAGCCCCCAATAAAGGAGAAATTATGCAAAAATGGATTCATTTTCATGCTTTCTCTTTATGGAACTAGATAAGTAAAGAAAATCCCACCTTATCCCCTAAATTTTGGATAAAGATATCAACATCTGCAGGAACCAATTGTCTTCCTTCTTCCACTAGATATTTTTGTCATCCTAACTCATCAATTTAATAGTTTCTTGCTTAAATTTTCCTAATATATAAACCCTAATTGAACCCTTTTTGAGCTTCAGGGCATCATCCCCCTCGCCTAAAGTCCTAGAATAACTTTGATAAGGTAGGATTCTTTATTATATTTTTCTTGGGGGTTATGTCTATTTTGTATGGTCCTACTAGGGAGTGATGTGGTATAAATTTCTCAAATATAAAGTGAATATTTTTTTTTTTTTGCAAATGGCTATTGAATCCGAGTAAAGTACTCACTTGTTTGCATGTTTTTATGGTGGTTATTCAACCAATATGATTGAGTGGTAAAAAAGAGACCACCTAGAATTTTATATGACTGTGGTTACACATGGCCCATAGTGAGAGCATTACAAGAATGTGTCTTGCTCAATTTTTTCAAAACGAAGAATATGCAGGGAAAAGTTGGGGTCCTTCAAAGATTGTTCATGATGTGGGATCTTATTGAGAAACACTTTCTAGTACAATACCAACTTTTGGAAGTGGGAGGTATCTATTTTCTTAATGGTTTATTTAGGTAAAGAGTTCTGATGTGATGTAGGAGCATTCAACCCAAGAGAAAATCAATGTATTTTAGTAGAGATAGGGGGTTATGTGTTTTGTTAGGGTCCGACCCTAGTCCCCTTATTTATGTAGTAGGATCGAGTCATAGTTATAGTTAAGTAAAGAGTCAATAAAGCCCATATTAATAATTGTAAGTAGTTAACCCGCATTTAATGAAGGGACCACAATTAGTTACAAATGGGCCATGGTATTAGATAGATGGTATTAATAAGAACCAGGGTATTGCCCCATGGTATTGCATGTATGAATCCTATGTAAAGGATAGAGACTCCCATCAAGGGGCATCATGTCTTATTTTGTAATCAAGCTCTGCTCTATTGGAGGTTGCCCCCTCGAAGAGGCAAGTGAACATTTCTTTCTGAATAATAAAATACTTGCTATTATTTCTCACTGTTCTATGTTCTAGGTATATTTCTTCTCATATTTGGTATTCTGGTATCATCTTGCAGGTTAAGAGCATAACAAGTGGTATCAGAGCGCTTTCCAGGGCTAGTGGGATCTCCATTTTTTAGCAATTTTTTTTTGGCTAGAGATGTGTTCCAATGTCTTTAAACCATGGGATCTGTCATTGAGTGCATAAACATGCAGATTTGGGGAGGCAGGCATGCAGGAAATACAAGAGGTGGCCATGTTTGTTGGGCTCCCTTGTAACCCTTGTGGGTACCCCTTCGAGCAGTAGAGCATTAGATAGAACTGTGCATGGACTCTCTTCCAAGTACCCTATGGGTATCTCAGAAGCCCCCTAGCTCCCTTGAAACCTCACCATAGATAAACCATCGATCGTCTTGTTGCTACAGTACACCCAGAATAGCACTTGGAGAGATTACTCACCCATACAGTAGGGTAGTTGGGTTGTACAAGTAAGGGTACGATTGATCCTCCTTGGTTAGTGCCTTGAAAAATTGGGCCAAGTACTACTGTCAGACCCTTTATGTATATTTCAGTCTGTAGCACCTGACACTCCTAGAGATCATAGTTCCCTTCTCTATCTCTGGATCATGCATAATCTCTGTGAGATCAAATCTCGTAAGTGGGGTTTTGTAGCAGCAACGACAATCAGTTCTATTGTTCAGATTTATTAGAACAACCACTCAGATCTATTAGATCCATCAGACCTGTAACAGCAATCAGTTCCACCATTCATATCTATCAGATCAGTGATTTAGATCTCTCAGATCCATCATATCCGCCATCCAGATCTGAGTAGTTGTGTGGGTTCCTATACCTGGGCATGATTTTCATAAGACTTTTGGCAGAATTGACATTTCCGTGATTCCACTACTGTAGTATTCATAAGTGAGGATTAAAACTCTGTTAGGAGTTAAAAAAAAAAAGACTCTGAGACCCCCTAAAGCGCTTATTGGTGACTTAGCCAATAAGAATCAGGATGATGAGCTGAGGAACATGGTACCATTCAATTGTTAGTGCCAAAAAATTCGAACGGTCCCAAATTTCAAGTAAATCGGCTTGGTGCATGGTAAAAACTAGAGCTCAAGCTATGGCAAATGAGAGGATGGACAACCTTGAATCATCCTTGAAATACATCATATCGCAGCTGAAGGAATTAACTGCAACACTCTCTAAGGGCAAGGTGGAGGCACTCGAGGAGGCATATATGGGAAATGAAAATAGTGAGGGTGAGTCTAGCCAATCTCTTCGCCTCACTGGCACCGACCAACAATCCCATCTACGACCACCCAAGTTGGACATGTATAAATTTGATGGCTCTCACCCAGCCGCATGGATAGCACAAATCAAGCAATATTTCACACTGAATTACATCCTCGATAATGTGACTCAGCTTAGTGTGGGCATCATGTACTTGGACAACGAAATATGGCAATGGTGGCAATGGCATCAACGTTGCTATGGAAGGCCCTCGATGTGGGATACATTCAAAAAATCTCTTATGGATCACTTTGACCATGAATCTGCCTTCTTGGGCCATCGCATTAAGCTCAAACATACAAGAACAGTGAATGAATATATTGTAGCCTTTGAATCCTTAGGTTTCTGCACTGGAGGTCTACAAGATGAGTTCTACATGGAATGTTTTGTCAGTGGTATCAAAGAAGCCATACAAGCCCACATTCGACTGCACCACCCTAGCTCATGGCTACATGCTTGCAGGATAGCTGGTGAAGTCAAACATTGCTTTGGTGGCACAGTCCAATCACCCAAATTTCATTGCCAAGGGTCACGCCCCACAAGCTCAAAGCACTACCCAAACACTCAAGGTTCAAAATGTGTCACCAACAGAAATGGCAGAAAGAAGAAAGGAAGGATTATGTTACTACTCTGATGAGAAATACTCCCCTAGGAATAAATTCGAGGATCCCAATCTTTTTCAAATTGATGCTATTGATCACAGTGCATCAGAGGAAGCCTCGCAACTTGAGAAACCAAAGGAGGAAGAAGAGGACAACTAGTAGGACAATGTACCTGAAGAACCAATTATCTCGCTGCATGCTTTGGTAGGGATTTCTTCCACTGAAACTCTCAAAATCAGAGGTTTTATTAAGCATTGACCAGTAGTAGTCTTGATTGATAGTGGAAGTACACATAATTTTATCCATCAAAGAGTCGCGAAAGCAGTGCATTATTTTGTCTGAGCAGTTTCTAACTTCCAGGTCCAAATTATTGATGGGGGAACAATGAAATGTGAAGGGCATTGTGAAAATGTCAAAATTCAAATGGGGGATTATCAATTAAAGACCCACATGTTTGCCATACACATGGGAGGGTACGACATTCTCCTTGGTGCTGAATGGCTTCGTACACTTGGCCCAATCGCAATGGATTTCTAGGAGTTATAATGAGCCTTAAGAAGCACAACCACACACATATCCTCTACAGACTCCAAGCGGGAGCTCCCTCCATCATCAGCTCACATCAGATGGAAAAATTGTTAAAAAAGGGCCACCATGGAGTTATAGCTCAATTTAACGCCATCCAGGCCTGCGAACCCAATCCTATTCATATTCATCCTGAGATACAACATATCTTAAACAACCATCTGCTAGTCTTTGATAAGCTTCATGAGCTTCCACCTTCGAGAGGGGAACATGATCATAGCATTACTTTGGTCCCAGGGGCCAAACCACCAAATGTGTGCCCATATAAATATCTATTTGCCCAAAAAAATGAAATAGAAAAAATAATCAAGGAACTCTTGGAAGTGGGTGTCATCGTCCTAGCATTAGTCCTTATTCACCACTGGTGGTCATGGTGCTTACGAAAGATGGGGAATGGCATATGTGTCTAGAATTCAAGGCCCTTAATAAGTTGACATTCAAAGATAAATTTCCCATCCTGGTTGTTGATGATTTGTTGGATGAACTAAATGGGGCTCAATTCTTTATTAAGCTTGACCTTCACTCAGGCTACCACCAAATCCGCATGAAAGAAGTAGACATACCAAAGACTGCTTTCTAAACTCATGAAGGCCATTATGAGTTCCTGGTCATGCCATTCGGTCTTTCTAATGCCCCATCCACTTTTCATAGCCTTATGAACCATCTGCTTAAACCATATCTCAGAAAATTTTCCCTTGTTTTCTTTGATGACATTCGCATCTACAGCCGCACTTGGGCCACACATATTTAGCATGTAGATCTGCTCTTGCAACTGCTCTGCAAGCATAAATTATTTGTCAAGATGTCCAAGTTTTCTTTTGGCATGGAAGAATTTGAGTATTTGGGCCACGTTGTGTGGCGTGAAGGTGTCAGGGTGGACTCCAAAAAGATCCAGGAAATGTAGGATTGGCCTCAACCTAAGACATTGAAGAGCCTGAGAGGATTTTTGGGTCTCATAGGCTACTATCACAAATTTGTTTGCAATTATGGTCGCATTGCTAGGCCCCTCACTCAACTCCTCAAGAAAAATTCATTCCTTTGGAATGATGAAGCACAACAGGCCTTTACAGCTCTCAAACAAGCCATGTGCTCCACTCCAGTCTTAGCACTACCCGAATTCACCAAATCTTTTGTGATTGAATGTGATGCTTCGGGTACAGGTATTGGGGTAGTCTTAATGCAAGAAGGTCGACCCTTGGCCTTCACAAGCCAACAACTAAGTCGGAAGAATCTGGGACAATCTAAATATGAGAAGGAGATGATGGCCATCTTACTTGCAGTAGATACCTGGCGACCATACATATTGGGGCGATGTTTCCAAATCCATACCAACCATCAAAGCCTTAAATATTGTTTGGAGCAACACCTATCCTCACCACAAAAAAATAAATGGCTCACCAAAATGCTGGGATATGATTATGAGATAATTTACAAGAAAGGGCACGAAAATATTGTAGCATATATGTTATCTCACCAATTTGAGGAGGAGAGTACCCTGCTCACAATTTTCCTTCCCATTCTAGAATGGATTGAAGAGGGCCGCAAGGAATGGTTTTCACATCCCTGGCTCTCCCAACTCATTAATCAATTGCAGATGGATCTAAATTCCACAGCGGGCTACTCGTGGTAGGATGCGATTTTTCACTACAAGGACAGAGTCGTAATATCAACAACATCCACCCTCAAAAGCCACATTTTGGTGGAGTTGCACTCATCTCCCACTGTAGGACATTCATGCTTTCATAAGACATATGCTCACACTCAAAGATCTCTTTTTTGGACAGGCATGAAAAAGGACATTCTTACTTTGGTAGCTGAATGCGACATCTGTCAGCGCCATGAAGGAGAAACAGTCAAATCCCCAGGTACATTATAGCCATTGCCCATCCTGGCCTCAATTTGGACGGAGGTTTCTATGGATTTCATTACAAGTCTTCCAAAGTTAGGAAACAAGTCAGTCATCATGGTGGTTGTGGATATAATTTCTAAGTATGCTCATTTTTGTGCCCTACCCCACCCTTTTACACCGACATTGGTTTCTCAATCTTTCATGGATCAGATCTTCAAATTGCATGGCATGCCCACTTCCATTGTGTCTGATCATTACCCAGTATTCACCAGTAACTCTTGGTAGGAACTCTTCTGGCTACAAGGTACCCAACTACAACTGAGTACTTCCTATCATCCACAAACTGATGGTCAAACTAAAGCAATCAACAAATGTCTAGAAACATACCTTAGGTGTTTCACTTCAGAAAAGAAACATCTCTCGGTACAGTGGTTACCTCTAGCTAAATGGTGGTATAACACCAACTATCATGCCACCACCAAAATGACTCCACATGAAGCAGTTTATGGTCAACTCCCTCCTTCCCCTACTTCTTATATCAAGGGATGATCGAAGGTGCAATCATTGGATCAACTCCTACAAAACCGCACAACCATTTTGGCTCACCTTAGAGAGAATCTTCATCAAGCTCAGAACTGCATGAAGTAATAGGTAGATCAACATCGCTCAGAATGCCAATTTCAAGAAGGGGATCAAGTATTTTTGAGGCTGCAACCATATAAAGGAACATCACTCAAATATAAGGGTTGCTAGAAACTATCTCCAAAATTCTACGGACCGTATCAAGTACTTCAACGCATTTTAGAAGTTTCTACAAGCTAGCCTTGTCACCCACTACAAAAATCCATCTAGTTTTCCATGTCTTATGCCTCAATAAAGTGATTGGGAACAATTGCAGAACTCAAACCAATCTACCTAAACTGGATGAATAGGGTCAATCTGGCTCCAACCTGAACATGTTCTTGATACATGAGAAAGGCACCTGCATGGTCACATGATCAAGGAAGCCCTCATCAAGTGGGAAGACACCTCTCCGGAAGATGTAACCTGGGAACCAGCCACTATTCTTCATCCTTTTCCACAACTTCAGCATTGAGGACAAGGCTATTCTTACGGGGGAGGGCATGTTAGGGTCCCACCCTAACCCCCTTATTTATGTAATAGGATTGAGTCATAGTTATAGTTAAGTAAAAAGTCGATAAAGCCCATATTAATAATTGTAAGTGGTTAACCCGCATTTATTGAAGGGACCATAGTTAGGTGCAAATGGGCCATGGTATTAAATAGATGGTATTAATAAGAACCATGGTATTGCCCCATGGTATTGCATGTATGAATCCGATATAAAGGATAGAGACTCCCCTCGAGGGGCATCATGTCTTATTTTGTAATCGAGCTCTGCTCTATTGGAGGTTGCCCCCTCGAAGAGGCAACTGAACATTGCTTTCTGAATAATAAAATACTTGTTGTTACTTCTCACTATTCTATGTTCTGGGTATATTTCTTTACATATTTGGTATTTTACTATCGTCTTGCAGGTTAAGAGCATAACATGTTTTAAGGAAGTTGGATTCCTAAGTGATGAATTAATGTAATATTTAAGATTTTGAGTAGGATAGGAATTAATCAAATGCTATGAGGATTTTGTAAATGCTCTCGAATTAAGGATAACATGAGTGGTTAATAATGACAAGAGAGTTAGAAGTCAATTATAAGTCTTAACGTAGTTTCATAATTCGAGAAACTAGAGAGAGTTCTTAGGAATTAACTAGAGTTAGAAGTGGACTTCAAGGACATTTAGGATTCAGTTCAGTAGATTAATGGTTTGAACTAGAATTAGTTCAATAGAACCTTTATGGTATAAATGTAAGCATATGGGCAGAGTGTAGAGGAGGAGGCCACTAATATTAAAGATCAGGCCTAAGAGACAAAAGGTCTCGATATGTAATTAGTTGTTTATGCTTGTATATATATAGAGGTTTATTCCATTATTGTGTAAGTGTGTGAAACAAGTGTTTAATGAATGAATTATGTGTGAATTCGTAGGTTCTGTAACTGAGGTTGCACGCAGAGTTCTAAAAAACTACATAGAGGAGAATGATTCAGAGGAATCATAATGGGTCTTTGATGTTGGGTGTGGAGCCTGATTATCTTTTGTATTCAAAGGTATCGATGCATTGAACCCCAGCTCCAAATGGGGCAGCAACATTTCCCGTAAAATATTCATTGTAGGGGGGTTCAGAGGGGGGCGGTTGCAACCTTTTGGGAGCCCCCCCCTGGCGGGGGGATCGGGGGAAGTGCCACCGAGGCCAAGAATAGATGTAAAATTTTCTTGTAAAATGTTGTGATTTCGTAGTCAATCTAGGTCATTCATTAGGCAGAGATCTAATGGTAGAAGTTATGTTTAATTTAGGATTTTTTTCCCTAGAAGGCAACCCCTCGTTATATATGAGGGAATTGTATTGCGTCTATGTAGATCTTTATTCTGAGTGAGGAAGAGAGAGGAGATTGAGAGTGGAGAGGGAATTACAGTCGATATTTTGTAGGTTGTATCTCTTAAGTTTGTTGGATAATATCAATCGAAGGACTAGTTGTTTCTTTGTGGACATAGCCCAAATTTGGTGAACCACGTATATGTGTGTCTCTCTTGTTTTATGCATTTTATATGTTTACATTTCTGTAATATTTTATGTGTTTTATTGCTTTGTAATATATAATTTTATAACATTTGAATCCAGTTGAAGGATCAAAGTGGAGCTCTAAAGAGACTGCGATTTGAGAATTCACACAGGTCAAGCTTAGGAGAGAGTTGAGTAGGGAAGAAAAAGGTCAAAACACTGAAGAAAAAATTGAAAACATAGGAAAAACATTGAAGAAATGAGTTAAAGTCAAAGCAAAGTGATGAATGAAGAGGCGAGTCATTAATGCATAGGAGTCGTTGGATCTCATAGATAAATGGTCATCACATGGTGAAGGAGCACTGAAGATAGTTGGCAATAGAGTGGGTTTTAATAGCAAAAGTGGTATTTCGGGGGAGGTAGAAACAATAATTGGTAAAAAGGAGTGGTTACCTGATCCAACTAAGCGAGCAACACATAGCCACGAAGGAGAGAGAGAAAATCGCTTTTTCATATGGTTATTCTCCATGTGTGTTGTCTATCCGAAATCATTTTGAACAGTCAGATCCATTCAATATAGATCGATGGCGGAGGATTGTTGTGCAAGTTTGATTGATCTAGCTAAGCGACTACCGTCGAATCGAGTTCTAGATCTATGGTCCTAATTGGATCAAAAATCGGAGGATAGAAGGAGCAACGCTTCAGAAATGGTTGAAAGGCATGGACATGAAAGTTTCTAGAGGCAGATTCAATTCCATTTGAGTTCCAGCCTTAAGCTTTGGAGCAGGGTTCCATGTGTTTTTTGTGTAATGTAGAAATCAGAGGAAAATGCGATAAACCATATGGAAAAGGAAAATCAGAGAGATCTATAGATGCGGGAGTAATCCTTTTCAAGTCTAGCTTAAGCACTAAGTGTAATTGGAGATTTGAGAGGTGGAGTGTAGTGGAAAATATTGAAGCCATGAGATGGACCTAAAGGAGTTATAGTGGCGGGTGTATATGTTTGAAATCCTCAATATGGTCACATATCAGAAGTGGAGGGTAGAGAGTGTAGTGTGACCATGGAGGAACCGATATTGCAATAGCAATAAAGATAAGCATCAATAAAGGTGCCAAGGTTATGGAAAAGCAAAAAATGTAAGGTCTCGTGTGTTTGTGCATATTCCCATTATATGAGGGTTATAATAGAAGAAATAATGCTGCTGGGGGATTTTACGTGGTACCTCCCAGATAACCAAGGTTTGAAGAAGGGTTTGGTTATATATATGTGGTAACAATGTTATGAAGGCTTAATGTGCGGGTAAGGTTTAAACTAAGGTTTATAAGGGTGGATAGAGTCCCGATAGAAGGAAATTAAAGACTCAGCTATTGTAATGAGTGATTTTGTTGAGTTAATAAGGGGGCCTTAACCATTGATGGTTGAAGATTTGACTCGTTTGTGAGTTAAATTCCTAAGAATAATATGATTATGTACTGTATATACATACTATGGTTGTAAGCGGGGGTATCCCTACATCATTTGGTATCAGAGCATAATTGTAATCAGAGCGGGGAAAGATTTCTTGTGAAAAGGAGTTTGCACACTGAAGAAGGTAATGTGCATAAGTTGATTGATGAATGATATTTTGTGGATTGAAGCAAAGTGATGGAGCACAGAGGCATGACAGTTGCAGCAACGAATGAATGATAAAGACTACTACAAAAGATTGTAGGGGGGCATTTTGAAGTTCCTAGGAGATTGTAGTAGTTCCACCAGAGGCTTGCAGTAGACACGAACAGAGGATTCCTTGAAGAAAAGTGAGAGCAATATTGCTTGGTACAAGTTCTGAAGGAAAGAGGACTTAGAGACCAAACAGAGGAAAATCCATTCAAAGTGCAGAAAAATGGGAGAACAAGATCATACATGAATCTTGGAGGTAAGATAGTGTGTTTTGTTTCAAATTTAAATTGAAGATTGTGGCTGCAGATGAAGCATCTCAGCAAAGGACAACAAGAAAATATGTAAGAGGATAACCGGATGCGTTCATGAAGGCACAGTAAGGAAAACACTCTGAAGGAAAAGTGACAGTAAACTTGAAGAATCCGACAAGAGGTTGTTCAAAGAGGACAACTTAAGTGTTCTCAAGAGAGAGTGAGAGATTGCAGAAACCTAGAAGGAGAAAAGGTGTTACTGAAGAGGAGGTTCCAGACAAAGGACTTGTGCTTACCAAAATACTGAATGAGGAGAGCTTAGTGAGGTAATATTGCCATGAGGAGGACTAACTATTGCAGAGGCTTGTTGCAGATGAGTGAGGAGCTCATGAAGGAAGAGGAGAAGAAGATGACTACTGGTAGTCATAGTAGAGGTTCAAAGAGAAGCCACAACAAAAGATATGAGAAAAATAATGCCAAAGCAGATGGAAAGAGATTGAATCAAGAGGATATTGACAAGGAGTTGGCTGAGATAAGGAAAGAACTTGATGTGTTAACAAAGCAACTAGAAGAGAACCAATGACAAGGTTGGGCATTAAGCAAGAAGCCAGTGGAGTGGCATGAGATGCAGAGAAAGCTGCAATAAAAGAAATTAAATTGTCTAAGCAGAAAACTCAAGGAAGTTGAGTTGGAAATGGAAGAGTCCATTTGTGAATCAAAACAAGGAGAAATTCTGGGAGGAAGTGAAGACTACACTGAAGCTAAGGAATGGAGATAAAGTGAAGATCTCATGGAGTATTGGGATAGTTGACAATAGCATGAGGAGATGTTGACTAAAGATGAAGAGCTAATGTATAAGGCCATCAAGCATTGGGTTTTTTAACCTAATAGTTTTGGTGTGTTGTAGGATGCATAGCAGAGGATAGACAATCTTGTGAAGCTGTCGAAAGCATGTAGGAATATCTTGCAAAAGATGAATATTATGAGGTGAAGCTAAATAGAGCTCTTGAACTGAAGTATGAGGAGAAATGTGTTTTAGGGGTTGAAAGGTACTCTAGAGTAGCAATGTATGATGAAGAAGACCTCTCAAATGAGGAAAGTACTGAGTTTTTATACTAGAAATAAGTCATTGACAAATTAATAGTTGGATCTCTTACAAGACAAGAACCATTCCTTGTGAAGGAAGGAGATGAAGTTGAGCCTGAGGAGTTGAATCATGTAGAAGATTCAGAGCAGCAAGGAAATGTGATGACTGAAGAGCCAATTAAGACTGTCAGGTCTTATGATTTTAAGATTAATAATTTGTGGATAATTGCAAGTACATCAAAAGAGGATGAACAAACTTTAGAGTTTCTCCGAGAGGAGTAGAGTCTAAAATTCGTTCAGATCAAGAATGAGATGTCAAGATCTCAAAAACAGAAGGAGACAAAAGAGTCACCTGGGAGTAGGCACTAGAATGTTAGAGCTATCATAGAGGAGAAATATGGTAGTCTTATTCCAATGAAGACTGAAGAAATTTTCTCACAAAGAAATGATCCAATGAATGTCTTTGGGGAAGGACAAAGATTGTTCGAAGATGATATGTAGGTTCTTAAATAACAAGAGGGTAAGGATGGAAGAGAGGCGGTAAGAGTTAAACAATTTCAAAGAAGAGTTAACCAGTAGTAGGCTAAGGAAGAATAAGTTCACTATTGTGAACAGAAGCAGAGAGATATCATTGAAGAAGATGATGTGGAGGAGAGGCTAATTGACCGTCTCATGAATTCTTTTGAGAATTAAAACATCATATTGATGAGCTAATAGAGGAGAAAGAAACAGAGCAGCAAACTGAATTGTTGTAAGGAAGATAAGGAACAAAAGCCTTATGTTTTTTATTTTGACAAATGTTTTGTGAATGGAGGTTTAGTTGTAGATGCTAGAGGAAATTTGGCACAAATGAGCAGCCAAATAAAAATAAAAGAAGAAGATTCTGTGGAAAAATATAATCCATGGAACAGAGATGTTCAATTGTTGGAGAGAATGCTAAAAATTCAGAATCCAATGCAGAAATTAGATGTTGAAGATGGAGATATCTTTAAAGATATTCAAGAAGTTTGGGTGGAAGCAATATATACAAGTGGTACCTAGATCAGTAAGAGTTGGAGCAAGAGCAAGAGTAAAATTAGAAGAATAAGGAAAC
Source organism: Pinus taeda (assembly GCA_000404065.3). NCBI lineage: Eukaryota > Viridiplantae > Streptophyta > Pinopsida > Pinales > Pinaceae > Pinus > Pinus taeda. The sequence continues at coordinate 222,334 of APFE031291183.1, forward strand.
CAGCAACTACAAAGTGAAAGTAACCAACATTAGTTTTAAGAGTTAGTGGACAGCAGCAACAACACGAAGCAAAGAGAAAGAGGTAACAGTGAATGGCAGAATATGGACCAATCCAAGGATGAACTGGAGAGAGAAATTGAAGAATTATGGCAATTGATGATGAAACAGTCCATATGGAGGAAAATGATAGCCACAAGAAGGATGATCAATCAGAACTTGAATATGATTGACAAGGAGAGGAAGATGAAACCGAAGACAATAGAAATATAGGAGAAACAAAGGTGCAAGACATTTGGGCAGCTAAAAACTAAAGTTTGGGACCCTAGAGGTTTTTTTATCAACACATGAAGACACATGATTAGGAGATCATGAATATTTTCTACTTTGGGAGTCTGATGCAGGAGCATTCAACCCAAGATAAAATCATTGTATTTTAGTAAACATAGGGGGTCATGTATTTTAAGGATGTTGGATTCCTAAGTGATGAATTAATATAATATTTAGGCTTTTGAGTGAGTAGGATAGGAATTAATTAAATTTTATGAGGATGTTATAAATGCTCTCGAATTAAGGAAAACATAAGTGGTTAATAATGACAAGAGAGTTATAAGTCAATTATAACTGTTAAGGCAATTTCATGATTTGAGGAACTAGAAAGAGTTCTTAGGAATTAACTGGAGTTAGAAGTGGACTTAGAGTACATTTAGGATTCAGTTCAGTAGATTAAGGGTTTCAACTAGAATTAGTTCAATTGAACATTTCTGGTGTAAATGTAGGCCTATAGGCAGAGTGTAGAGGAGGAGGCCACTGATATTGAAGATCAAGCCTAAGAGACAGAGGGTCTTGATATGTAATTAGTTGTTTATACTTATATATATACAAAGGTTTATTCCATAGCTGTGTAAGTGTGTGGAACAAGTGTTTAATGAATGAATTATGTGTGAATTCGTAGGTTATGTAACAACGGTTGTAGGTAGATTTCTGAATAACTACATAGAGGAGGAGAGTGATTCAGATGAATCATAATGGGTTTTTTGAAGGATTAGAGTGGACCTCCGAAGTGATTGCGATGTGAGAATTCGCAGAAGTCAAGCTCAGGAGTGAGTTGAGAAATGGAAACAGAAGGTTGAAACACTAAAGAAAAGCCTGAAACCATAGGAAAACCACTAAGGAAATGAGTTAAAGTCAAAGCAAAGGGGCGAACGAAGAGGTTAGTTGTTGATGCATAGAAACTGTTGGATCTCATAGATCAACGATCATCACAAGGTGAAGGAGCATGAAAGATAGTCAGCGACGGAGTGGGTTTTAATAGCGGAAGTGGCATTTCGAGCGAGGTAGAAACCATAAGTGGTAAAAAAGAGTGGTTACCCGATCCCACTAACTGAGCGACACATAGCAACAGAGGAGAGAGAGAAAACTACTTTTTCATGCAGTTATTATTCGTGCTTATTGTCTATCTGAAATCATTGTGAACCGTCAGATCCGTTTAGTACATATCAACAGTGGAGGATTGTCGTGTGAGTTTGATTGATCAGGATAAGCGACTACCATCGGATCGAGCACCAGAACTACGATCCTGATTGGGTTAGAGATTGGAGGAAAGAAGGAGTATCACTTCAGAAATGGTTTAAAAGTGAAAATCCAAAAGTTTATAGAGGTGGACTCAATTCCATTTGAGTTTCAGCCTTAAGCTTTGGAGCGAGGTTCCATGTGTTTTCTGTGTAATGCATAGATCAGAGGAAAATGCGATAAATTATATGGAAAAGGCGGATCTGAGAGATCTATAGATGCGGGAGTAATCCTTTGAAGTTCTTCTTAAGCACTAAGCACGATCGGTGATCGGAGAGGTGGAGCACAGTGAAAAAGATTAAAGCCATGAGACGGGCCCAATTGAGTTATAGTGGTGGGTGTATATGTTTGAAATCTACAATATGATCGCATATCGGAAGTGGAGGGTAGAGTGTGTAGTGTGACTACAGAGGAACCGATATTGGAATAGCAATAAAGGTAAGCATCGATAAGCGTGCCAAGGTTATGGAAAAGTGAAAAATGTAAGCTCCTATGTCTTTGTGCATATTCCCATTATACGAGGGTTATAATAGAAGAAATAGCGCCGATGGGGGGGTTATACATGGTACCTCCGAGATAACCAAGGTTTAAAGAGGGGTTTGGTTATATATGTGGCAATAATGTTATGAATGCCCAATGTGTGGGTAAGGTTTAAACTAAGGTTTATAAGGGTGGATAGAGTCCCAATAGAAGGAAATGAAAGACTAGGGTCTTGTAATGAATGATTCCGTTGAGTTAATAAGGGAGGCCTTAACCGTTGATGGTTGAAGATTTGACTCATTGGTGAGTTAAATTCCTTCTACTAATATGATGATGTATTGTATATACATACTGTGGGTATAAGCGAGGGGATCCCTATGTCATGATGGTTGCAGTAGAAGGAAGGAGTACATGTGATGAGAGAGTGGATGAATGTATAGCCAGATATTATGTGAACATTGCAAGGATAGTGAGGAGTAAGGTACCAAAAAATGAGGTTATCTACATCACTTTATGCATAATCATATTCACTTTTACCCATGTATAACAGTCAATGGGTCCTTATATCACATTTGGAGCATGAATAAATATTACAGTGACATGCTTAAAGCCTATATTATTCAATTGGTAGGAAGGGTTGTTGGTCAATATGAAGGACTAACTCACGGAATGAAAGATTAGGAAGAAATTGATTTGGATATGGAAGTAATCTTGTATACTTCTTCTTGGAGAGAGTTCTATTCATGTAGCTGTGAGTGACTATTTCTTTCCCAGTACACTTTGATCCAAGTATGATATAATGGATGAAGTTCTTCGGGTCCTTGAGGGAGGCCATGAAACATGTTGGTTTGTTTGAGTGTTCTTGTATTTGTATGGAGAGATGGATGTGGTCATTTATGATTATTCACATTCAAGAACTATCTATCAAGTTGATGCTAACTTGGCATTTACCTTAAGCACTCGCTAGAGTGCCGTTGGTAAGGATATTTTTTTTTTGAAAAACGTTTTAGTGTTTTTGTGTTTTTATCATATATGATTTTTTATTTATTTTGATGGGTATACATTTATTGATACATTATGGTTTTGTGAACAAACATGTGGCACTGAACAATCCCTAAGCTTATTCACTTTACCATAGCAAAGGAATAGTTCCCATGACAACAAAAAGAGAAGCCTTTGATGAGGAGGAGGGGGAGGAACACAATGAGTTATAAGAGTTTACTAAGAACATGGAAGGGCTAACTATGAGACTATATCCTTTAGTGATTAATGACATCCCTCCATATTTATAGAGGCATATAATGGGGGTATGATCCTCCTACCATCGATTCCTCCCATGGCACATAACATATGCTATATTGTGTTATCACCAAGATAGAGATGGTTAGCTTCTTTGTGTAACCCACGTATGATGATAATATTTGTATAAACCTAAGGGCTTAATATCCAAGGGATTCATTTCCCCAATTCTAGAATTTTATCCTGATTTTATGATATAACACACTTTCAATTTTGATGATATGTATGTGTGTGTGTGTGTGTGTGTGGATATTGTGATGGTATTCACTTATGATTTTTTAATTTAGTGTTCATCTTTATGTGTACTTATGTGCATGGTGAAAATACTTACTGTGACAAATGGAAATATATGACATAATTTCCTAACAAATTACCTAGTGTGTTAGAGTCTCGTGAAATGTCCATATATTCAATAATATTGAAAACAATTCCAAGAGATATACGCTCGAAAAATGATTAAGTTACGATGTGCGATAAAATAGACACAAGTCACTTACGAGACCATGACATGGGAATTAATTTTGACAACCAAGTGACAATACAAATGGAAATAGATACAAATAGTTGTTTAATAAAAGGATTATATTTTTTCACATTATTAGTTGAAAGGCCAAGGAAAATGCCTGCATAACTCACTAGCTTGTTAGATGGTGATAAGAGAACCCAAGCAATGAAACCAATGTTCCAAGTGCTATGGCAAGCACCATTCACAATTCCTACATAGGTCAATAAGAACTTGAAATATTCCAATAAATAAACATTCATAAGTGAATGACCAAGGCATGAAAACAAAAAACAAAATGGAAACTAAGCCATTCCCAAACACATATACACCATATATAGGCAGCAGGTAGTAATGCGACTTATGCATAGTAATTTTTTAGGTAGAGTTCATTGCAAGGCTTAGAAAATGGGATACCATCACAATACACTTTTTCATAGGCCCCTCATTTTAGAACATGTTTGAAAACATAAGTTCCATTCGAGAGAGCTTATAATTTACTTATTGCTAACTTTTCATGATCATGATCATTAATCATAACCAAATCACTTATCAAAATGAAACAAGGATAAATTGATTTATAATATGGGATTCAACACATTTTTTTTATTCTGATTGGTTATTGCATTGTAATGATTTTTTTCATCAAGGTTAGCCAGATATAGGAGGTGTTCTTCCTTAGAAGAAGAGTAAGGAAATAGTTCCATGACTAGTTTGAAAGATAATATTTCAAATTCAATAGGTAACACAATATAGACTCCATAGACCAATTGGAGAAATTGAAGGCTATATCATAGTAGGCCCATAATGTGAAAAATAACATAAGACTCCAAATTAACTTATGATTCCCTACGATCCACTAAGTCATTGATTTAAAGACACATTTGATGATCTCTACTTGCTCATTATCTTGGGAATAACATGTTAAGTGTTCATGACAAAACCCCAACTTGGTAGTTATCTCCATCATCATCCCATTGCAAAAATGAGAACTGTGATATTTCATGATAGTTTTGGGTATACTAAATCTTGCAATGATGTCATTGAAAAAAAAGAGTGACACACTGACACCATCATTAGCGAAGGTTGGCATGGCCTCAACTCTCTTATTAAATTAATCCAATTCCATGTTGATGTAACCATGTGAATTGGTTGACCTTGGATTACACTACTTAAAGTTTATGCCCAATTCAACAAAAGGTTTGAAGACAACCATAGGAAGAAGTGGATGAGGGTGAGGATGCATTTTATTTGTAAATATATAATATGGGTGTCACTTTTGGACCATAATCATAAAATCGTTAAATAATAAAGGCTAAAATTAACTAGCACGCCAGATTCTCAAGGTGGTGGCAAACATAGAGATATGGCCAACACATGATATTGCATGGAAGTCATTCAAAAAATATTCAACATCATCACAAGTAAGGAATTCATGTAAAGAGTAAATCAACTTTGAGGCAAAAAAGGTATCCTTGATAATAACATGGTTCTTAGTCTAACAACATATTCATCGATGCTCATCATGATATAACTGAGGCTGAAAAACATTGAATTTGAATATATAACAAGACATACACATACCATGTATTAGAGGAGTTAACATGGAAAATGACTCACTAAGAAATGAATCATCATCCATGGCCTATTCATTAACTCAGGGAGGGTCAAACATCAACTATGTGAATGCTAATGACTTGCTGGATTTGGAAACAACAAATCCAAATCAAACTCTTGAAGCTCAACGATCCATTTTGAGTAGTTTCCCCTAATGATTTGATTACTAAGGATGTGTTTCATGGGGTTGGAATTGAAAATTACCTTTATCTTTTGCAAAATTATGTAATGTTGTAAATGTTGGACAACATAGAGAGTTTTTCAAGACATCCTTTCAATATGGGAATAGTGAAGCTTGAGATTTACAATACATGTTCATTATATATCTCATCATCTTGTATGAGTACTGTCACAATGGTCTATTCAAGTGTCATGAGATAGAGCAGAAAGTATTGATTGCAGTTAGGAGGACTTAATAGTAGGGTAAACAATAGGGTTTTCTTCAAAGAATGGAAATATATATGGTCTTGCTCATATCAAATGAAATTTACATCTTTCTTCTATAGTTTCATATAACTCTTCATTATCTTAGCATATTTGGAAATAGATATACAAGAGATTTTATTTTTTCTTTTCTTGAAGTTGGAAATGAGTACGAGAAGGAGGAATATTAATTATCATCTCAAACTTTGAAGCACAAACTTTGATAAGCCCTAATATTGTTCTTAGATAGGATGAAATCCACTAACCTTTTGGACACCACACAAAATAAATGCCTATGTAAGTTCAAATGAATCTTGTAAAAATGACATTGAAACAAAATATCATGTAAATGGGTAATATGTGTTTCATGGTGTGAAAATCATAATACATGACCCATTGGAAAGTGGCACTAACATTTTTAAGACGAAATGAAATTTTCTATAAGTAACATTCCAAAGGGATAATAATGGTGGTCTTACGTTGAAATTTTAGTTTGATCTATACTTTATTAAAGCTAAAAAATTCATATATGAAAGAGAATATAGTACTCCAAGCATAAGCAATGAGAATCCATTCGATTAAAGGGGTTGGATAATTAACCTTTTGATAAGCCAAGTTGAGATCTTTGCAGGCAATACAAACCATGATCATCCATTGTTTCTTAGTGGTTGGAACAAGTTTAGAAACCCACTCTGTTAGGTTCACTACATAGATAAAACCAACATCTAATATATGGACCTCTTCTTAAATAGAAAGTGCCTTGCGAGGAGTCAATGGCTTGAGCCTTTTCCAAAATGGTTTGACTTCATCATACATCTTAATCTCGTGTTCGAAAATTAAAGGGTCAATTCATGGGATGCCTTAATAAGAGCAAGGAAACACATTGTGAAATTCATTGAAAGGGGAAATGTAAATTTAAATTTCTTAGAGAGTACAATCCACACTAATCATAATATTTTTCATGACCCCTCATTTCTTAGCAATGTCGATGGAGACAATTTTTGAAATTTTCACCAAATTCAGCTTCAAGAAAACACTATGTGACATGATGGAGGACTAGGACCAATCAATAGAGTGAAGGAAAGCTAAGATTTTCAGTGACTAATCCAATTATTCAAGCCAAGGAATAAATGATGAACAATGGTGAAGTTTCTCCCAAAGATGGTAAATAATAGAAATAAACTCCATAATAGCTTGAAAGATCAATGTTATCCCACAAAAAGTGACCACTTGACAAAATCATTAGGTTGAGCAAAATAATCCATGTTAATATGAGTTTTACACATTGAAACTGATCAGGTGCTCACAATTATGTTAAGAAATAAAAAACTGTCAGAATGGTGTGGAACATCAATGACCTCGTATTTCTTGTAATCCTGAATCAACTCGTTTCGTGAAAAACAAACACGCTATGCTCCAAGAAATGCAATTTGTTCAATTTGTCAAATAGGTGAAAAAAATGCTAAAGGAAATGAAATGGAAGAATCTTCAATGGATGGGAAAGTTCCAATTGATAGGCTACCATTGTCCCCTTATTTCACAGATCGCACATTGAAGAGGTCCATGGTTAAGGAAATCAACCGCCAATGCTATCGGGTTGCAATTTGTGATATCATAATCATAGATCGGAGGTAGGTTAGTGGTTAAGAATTGGCCCCAAAAACTAGAGTACGATGCAATAAATCACAATCGCACATCACACATCGCATGGATCAAGTGTGTTTACCAAATTGGCCCCAATAGATGAAGGTTGCAATCGTGATATTGCAATCACATATAGCACAACACAGTGACCCATTATTGAGAATCACTCCTACTCCGGCTGATTGAATTCTGATGGAACTATTAGTGCTAATATTTTATGGGTGCCACATGTCCTCCTAATGGTTGGATAAAAATTTGTTTGGCAAGACAGGTTGGATGTTAGGGTCGAACTTGTGACCTCCCATACAACAACAACAAGGTTTACCATTGGGCCCGTAACATGTGACTTAACAAAATATGGTCACAGAATATATTTTAAATTATATTGACCGCCAGGTTGGGGGGAGACTACCAGCATAACCTTCGGCGGCCCTCGCATGTGAACACCTTGTCCACAACCCACATCGGTTATGTTGTCGCCATGGTAACTTCATTTCCAACCACCAATTCAAACATGCATGTAACCACCTTATATGCAGGCCCTGACATTTTCTTTATAACCATCAGTGAGGTTATCAATGGAATTAGTCGTCCTACAATTTCACCCACCGAGTGGTGAAATTTTTGCCCAACTAGTGTTTTTTGGGGAAAAATTGGAGGATCATGCCTAATTTGGAGCAATTTGTGGAGCGAATAGTGGGATAACTAAGAGAGGTCATAACTTTCGTTTTCGACCAAATTGGTTGCAAAAAGAAACTAGATAGCTATTTTTGGACATTATGGACTCATTGGAGCAGGTTTCAAAATCATTTGAGCATTGAAAACACATATTTTTTCACTTTTGAGCATAATAGAGAGGCCCAAGCCATTAGAAGTTTGACCAAAGAGACATAGCCCAGGAGGGGTGAAATCCTTTATCATGTTCCTGTTTTAATATGTTTTTGATGACGTTATGTACATGTTTGTGTTTCTATTTAGTCTCTTATTTATGTTAAATTTCTCATAAAATTAACATACAATCTCATAATTTCACTTGCGAAAATTGTTGAATACTTAAGCACAATAAAAACACCTTATTTCTAATCTGAGGAGGATCTTAGAACAACAATATAATATTCTAAATCTTATCATTTTTGGTATCAGAGCTATAGTTTTTCTTTGTGAATGAAGGATTTAACTATTTGAAAATTTATGTCATGCTTACAAGGTTGAAACTCAAAATAGGAGAAGGCAAGTTGGTTGGAAGTCCTGAAGTTGGGTTAAGGGGAAGGAGAGCAAGGTTTTCACAATATCCAACACAAGTTCAACCTCGAGTTGAAGTTGAGACTCCAGAGATCATGTCTCATGAAGGAGAACCTACAAACATGACAGAAGATGAAAATACCTTTAGAAAGGCTTTCTTTGACATGACATAGATGGTGAAGGTCCTCTATGAAGAGAGGAACACCAAGTTGAAAGGGGAAATTTACAAACCTCCCAAAGGACAAGGTTCTTCAAGAGGAGGTAATGGAAATGGAGACAAACCTCCTGTTGGAAATAATACGGAGAGGCGGGGTGAATCAATATTAGTCAAATAAATAATGTTCTTCTTTCCATACTCAAATTTATATATGCTACTTCAATGAAGGTAACTTGTGTGTACACGCAACTGTATTTAAGGAAACTAGCATATATCCATCAAAATTATGATTCAGTTAATTCATCATATGTTGATCTTTAAATAGTGTATTAGTACTTCATTAACCATATAAATAGTAACCATGTGCAGTAACGTCAGAACAAACCATCACACATAATAAACACACATGAACACCAAGATTTTAGGTGGAAACCCAATGTGGGACAAAAACCACCTGCTGTTGTCTTCTTTTTAATATAAGAAAAACCTATTTACAATCTTGTGCTAGTGCAAACTCATACCAGTATGCAGGCACCCACCTGCAGAATGCTACAACCTTCTCTTGTTCTCTAGATTCTATTGGAAGGTAGCTACAACCCCCTAACTCTTGCACTAGCTGATCTATTTACTAGTACATAGGCATCGACCTACTGAAGGCTCCAACCTTCACTTGTTTTCCAGCTATCACAGGAAGGGAGCCCCAACACCCTGGCTCTTGTACTAGCCGATATGTTTGTATGTAGGCACTAACCTAAAGAAGGCTATGACCTTCTCTCTTCCTCCAGGGACCACATTTCATAAATTTTCAGACTGGATACTCCTGGATCACAACACCAAAATCTGAAGGACAGGCTTCATCCAATTTTCATACTGGACCCATCAACAACATTGAAGCTCAAAAGAAATCACCACTACAATACAACCATCAAATACATCTGCATCAACAAATCATTGAAACTCAATCATCAATCTCTGAATCACACACATCTAAGTCACTAAAGTCCCATCATCACTGAAGCAAATCACAATCAACCAATATAAACATTCAGAATACTGTCATCAAAACACAGTCACCGGAACACACAAAAAAACCCATAACTCTGCAACAACCACTAGAACCAACTACAAATTCAAATATCATATTCCATAATGTATACACTACTCTGATGAGCCAAACTAGAGTGTATACACGCTTTTAACAAAGAAAAATAGTGTACAAATCTATAAATACTAAAATAAAACTTCACACCTATTTCAGAATTCAGTCATACCTAGACCACAACATTTGCAAAATAAAACATGCATCAGTGTTCAAATCTAGACTATCCATAATCAAACCACATAATGATAAAACATTTCAGATCTTATGATCCTGATCCATCATAACCTGCATACTGGATCTCACATTTCATCAGATATTCAATACTTACACATTCAACCTAATGATCTTCTCCTCCTTATATACTCTTAGGCCTTTCTCAATACCTTGCACCAAAACTATTTAGGACCAATACCTAGGGTCAATACCTTGGACCAAATACCTCAGACCAAAATACCTTGGACTAATACCTTGGATCAAAATACCTTGGACCAAAAACTTGGTTTTCCAACATGTACGCTCTTTTCCTCCTATGAAAGTGCGTGTATATGTTATATGCTCCTTTTTTTTTGTTAACCCGCGTGTATACGCTACTTAGGAAAAGTGAACCTGCGTATACCTTTATTTCTTCATTCATTAGAGTCTGATCTGTAATCCTTTGTTGTTAACCTACTGCACTGTGAACTATTATCTGAGTGAGTTCCCATCAAGGAAAACACATGTATCATAATGCCAACATTCTTCCCCTTTGGACTTGATGGAAACAAAAACACCAGGACACTCTCCCCCTTTGACATAAAGGGAAAAATGCGGACCAATATATTCTCCCCATTTGATATACATTATGTTATACATGCTCCCCCTAAGTACATGTTCAATTCTCTTATTAAGATCTGCCTTTGTACATGCTGAGATGCACTAAACCATCCATGCTCCCCTTGATCACATGCAGAGTGTGCAAAAATATTTTCCAAAAGAATAATATGACTCTATAACTCAACTAAGTGAGTATGACCTTCTAATCACCAATGACTCATACATACATCAACCTCCTAACCAAGTTGGGATACACCAATTTTGACTCATCCACCCAACCAAGTGGGGATATACGAAATGTTTATACATGACAGACATAGAAAATATTACATCATCCTTCTCATACATAATGGGGTTACAAATTAGGTATTTTCATGACCTTTACATCAAATAATATACATGACATTTATAACAAGGACAACTAACCTAAATAAGACCATGATAGTCATCGGCAAGTATCATACACCATATACTGTATGCACCATCAGTAGCATCAGGATCAATAGCCTGTATATTTCCATCATCAAAAGAGTCACCTAAATCAAAACAACTATGCGGATCTGTACCAAGATCTTCCAAGATAATGCCAGAAATGCATTATTAGAAGCATATGCTCCCCCTGAACCTATTATCAGTAGACTATAATCATCATCAATCAGAACAAAACAAATATTTGATAATTGACTAAACCATATCAAACGCCTTTTTCCTGAGTCTGTCCCACTACTTTTTCCTCAAAACCCCATGTACGTGATTGTGCAGATTCAAACTCTCATATATACGCAACTTGTCTTCATGCTAACTGCATGTGAAAATTAAAATTCTAAGCTTCACACTTTTAGCTCTCTCTGAGTCTGTTATGTTTGTATACTCTGAATGCCACATCTTTTTTACTGTACTTCATTTTTCTTCCATATCTTCGAGTGTGATGATGTTTTCTCCCTTTGGTATGGTTGCCGAAATTTTCTCATGCATTCCTTTACTATTTGTCCAAACTTGTTGCAAGCATAAAATCTTACATGTTTCATAATCCTTCTATAGCAGTAAATGGCTTCGTGACCAAACATATTGCAGGAAAAACAATATCCCTTAAAATACCTGGAAGTTGTTGATATTTCTGTGTGACGATCTTGAACCATTCTAATTCTACATCTCACTGTAGCATGTCGAAAATTATGACATATAAAATATTCAACATTATTCATCAGTGGAAATAGCCAACTATCACTTCCATAATTAGGAGTAAAAGATTTTCTTTGAAGACTCTATTTCCTTGGTTGTTGATGGGGTTGACCTCTCATCTCCTTCTTGAGCATTTCAGATTTTACATTAGAGCTCCTTGCCTCACCTTGTGAGCTAGATTCACCTTCAATAGATTCATGAAAACCAAAACTAGTTTTGATGGTAGGAGACCTTTGACTACTAACGATATTATCCAAAATCTTAGTAATGCCTTGAAATCGTAACAATTTATCTTTTTCTTCTAATTTACCTTTTAAGATATTTACCTCAACTTTATATTGCTCTTCCTTTTCTAGATATTTCTTATTCAAGATTTATCCAGCATTTCTTCCTTCTTCCACTTGTTGCCTTAATTTGAGAATCTCATTTTCTTGTTCTTCATCTGCTTGAGGTAGTTCTTCATTTTGCTTATTTTCAAGATCTTCTTCTAGAGAGAGGATATTAGCTTCAAGACTTGCATAGTATCTAGATCTATCTTTAAGTCTCTTGATTGTTATACTCTAATCATTTATTTAATTTCTTAATGATGTGACTTCATCCTATAGCTTTTGACATTGATCTTATCTTTCCTTGTACTGCTTCCTTACTTTGTTTCCTTCCTCCAGCTGAGCTTTTAATTTGGTAACTTCTTCTTTGAAGGCACACTCCCTTTTGTTAAATAGATCTTGTTGATCTATAATTTTGTCTACAAGTATTTTAACTTCTGTGTCTATGTTTCTTTCACGATCACTTCCAATATCTCCAATATTGCATGAATAAATAAAAGTATCACTAGAAGACCAAAGATTTGTACCTGATGCATCATTTGCTTGTTCATCTTCAATCTAAGGTGCTTCAAAATATGAATACTTGTTTCCACCTAACGACCAATTGCCTCTCCTGTTGTCGCTATTCCTTTGAGTTGTTTTCTTCTTCTGAGGTGCTTTCTTCTTTAGCTTGTTTCCCATTTTTTCTACGGATCTCCTTCAAGCGATCAAGCTTGAACCAAAGGACCGAATCTGATACCAATTATTGGAAATAATACTAAGAGGGGGTGAATCAGTATTAGTGAAATCAATAATCTTTTTCTTTTCATACTCAAATTTATATATGCTACTTCAATGAAGGTAAATCATGTGTACACACAACTGTATTGAAGGCAACCAGCGTATATCCAACAAACTTATGATTTAGTTAATTCATCATATGATGATCTTCAATCAGTTCATCAGTACCTCATTAACCATATAAATAGTAACCATGTGCAGTAATATCATAACATACCATCACACATAAGAAACACACATGAACACCAAGATTTTAGGTGAAAACCCAATTCAGGACAAAAACCACCTACTATTGTCTTCTTTTTAATATAAGGAAAACCTTTTTACAATCTTGTACTAGTGCAGACTCATACCAATATGGAGACATCCACCTGGAGAAGGCTAGAACCTTCTCTTATTCTCCAGCTTCTACTAGAAGCGAGCTACAACCCCCTGGCTCTTGTACTAGCCAATCTGTTTACTAGTACGTAGGGTCCGACCTACTGAAGGTTCCAACCTTCACTTGTTTTCCAGCTATTACTGGAAGGGAACTCCAACCCCCTAGCTCTTGTACTGGCTGATATGTTTACTAGTATGTAGGCACTGGCCTATAGAAGGCTACGACCTTCTCTCTTCCTCCAGGGACAACGTTTCATAAATTTTTAGACTGGATACTGTTGGATCACAACACCAAAAAACTTAAGGCCACGTTTCATCCAATTTTCATATTGGAGGCTTCAACAACGTTGAAGCTCAAAATCAATCACCACTGCAATACAACCATCATATACATCTGCATCAACCAATCATTGAAACTCAATCATCAATCTCTGAATCACCCACATCTAAATCACTAAAGGCCCATCATCACTGAAGCAAATCAAAATCAACCAATCTGAGCATTCAGAATACTATCATCAAAACATGGTCACCAGAACATAGAGTAGAACCCAAAACTCGGCAACAACCACTACAACCAACTGAAAATTCAAATACCATATTTCATAATTTATACGCTACTCTAATGAGCCGAACCAATGTGTATATGCACTTTTACCAAAGCGAAATAGCATACATATCTACAAATACTAACTTAAAAACTTCAGAGCTATTTCAAAATTCAGTCATACCCAGATCACAAAATTTACAGAATAAAACATACGTCAGTACTCAGATCTATACTATCCATGATCAAACCACATAATGATAAAATATTTCAGATCTTATGATCTCGATCCATCATCTATCATCAACCACATAGGTGCATCCTTAGTTTAGACCAAGCAAAGCTTCAGAAACCCATAACTTGATATTCTCCTCCTTATATACTCTTAGGACTTTCTCAATACCATGGACCAAAACTACTTAGGACCAATACCTAGTGTCAATACCTTGGACCAATTACCTCAGACCAAAATACCTTGGACTAATACTTTGGATCAAAATACGTTAGACCAAATACCTCGGACCAAAAACTTGGTTTTATAACATGTACACTCTTTTCCTCCTTTGAAAGTGTGTGTATATGTTATACCCGCCTTTTGTTCTATTAACCCACATGTATATGTTACTTGGGCAAAGTGAACCTACGTATACCTCTCTTTTTCATTTTTTGGAGTCTGATCTGTAATCCTTTGTTGTTAACCTGCTGCACTGTGAACTGTCATCTGAGTGATTTTCCATTAAGGAAAACACCTGTATGATAATGCCAACACCTCCACCCTCTCCACCATATTCTTCATCTCCTTCTTCACAAGATCTTCACCCTCTTTCACTAACACAACCCTTACTCATACTCATCATCATACTTCAAAAGGAACTAGTAAATCACATTTTTTAAAACTTAATGTTAAATTTGAGTTGCCCATTTTTTATTGTGAAGTGAATGCAAAGAAGCTTGATAATTGAATTCGTCAATTTGATGTCTATTTCATGATTCAAAACCTTCAAGAGGATAGCATAAAGATTCAGTTAGCTTCATTGAGAATGGAGGGTGAAACACTCATATGGTGGGAATCGAAGACGAAAAAGGAGATTAAAAAACATGATAAGATCTTAATTTTTTGAATTGATTTCATTACTGCAATCAACATACAATTCTACTCTCTAGATTATATGAAAAAAGACATGATGAATTGGCAGAACTTTAGACAGCATAAATGTCAAAATGTGCAAGATTACACCCAAGAATTTAGAAAAAGGTCTTTTATGTTAGGTGTAGATTTGCAATCACAGGACACATTGCTAAAATACATAGGGGTTTTACACAACTACCTTAGGCATACTATCTTAATGTTTAATCCCAATAATCTAGATGATCTGTGTGTGCAAACAAGCCACCCATCTTGAGACAAGAGGGACAAACACGCCAGAAGAAGGTAGTAAAAATCCATTTAAGGGTAAAGAGAAGGAAAAGGGTTTCAAGGGAAAAAAAATGCATCCTTTAAAAAGGAAGGAGAGAAAACAATATGTAAGCATTGTTCTAGAGAGGGTCATGATGAAGCTCATTGTTGGGAGCTTCATACCGAAATGAAATGAAAGAAATTCAACAACAAAGGAAAGGAAAAGACAATTGTCATCATTCAAAAGGATTTAGGATTTGATTTGGTTGATGAAACCAAAATTACAACCATGGGTATAAAAGAAAAATAATCCATTGCTAGCACTAATATATCAAATTGTCATACTAGCACTATAAATGAAGAAACATTGAATTATTTCAAGTGAGGGTAATCTCAAAACATACAAAAATTGACACACTTTCCGATAGCGAGTCTTAAGCTAATTTGATATCTAATGACTTAGTCAAGAAACTTAATCTTGAAACCATTTCACATCCCAAGACATATCTATTGGGTTGGATATGCAAGGACACAAACTTACAAGCTACAAGAAAATGTATTCTTTGGTTTGCAATCACAACAAACTACATTGAAAAAGTTGAATTAGATGTTGTACCACTTGATATATCAGGAATTGTTTTGGGTAGTCCTTACCATTAGGATAAAAAAGAAATCCTCTATATTTATGAAAATAAGTACCACTTGTTCAAGGATGGTGTGGAGTATATTGTGCGAAACTAAATCTTTCATTAGTTAATGCAAAGCAAAGGAAAAGACTAGTGAATTCAAGAAAGAGTTGAGTGCTTCTTATGATGAAACCTAATGTCAATATTGATTATGAAGGCTTTGATGGTTGTAATTCAAAATTGAAAAGTGATTTGGTTGATTTAGTTCACCATGATGATGAGGTATTTCGTAAAGAAAAATGATTTCCTTCCATGTGGAGAATCCAACATGAAATACCATTGCATCAAAAGTGTCTTCTTCTTAACATTAACATGTGTGGGATATTAAGAATGGAAAGTGCAAAAATAACAAAACAAATCCAAGGATCGATGAATAAAACAATCATTCAACCTTCTCTTTTACCATGTGGTGCACCCCTTGTTTTGATGCACAAGAAGAATGGTAATAATTTTACTGAATGGGATTCAAGAAGTGGTTTTCATCAAAGTATACTTGTTGAAGGAGAGATATGGAGGATGACTTTCAAAACCAAGCAACATTTGTTTGAATGGCTTGTTATGCTTTTTCGTATTTTCCATGCTGCTACTACTTTCGTGCATATGTAGTAAGACGTATTACATCCATTTCTAGACATGATAGTCTACTTGGACGAAATTTCGTTTTTAGAAAATTTCATTATGAACAAGTCATGTATGAGAAAGAAATACTTGATGTCTTACGTCAAGAACATTTGTTATTGAAGATGTCAAAGTATATGTTGGATACAACTTCTTTGATGTACTTAGGCCATGATATTGGAGAAGATGAGCTAATGTTAGACCTCTCCAAGATTGATGCCATTATGGATTGGTCAATGCTCAAGATAGTCATTTGGATAAGAGGTTTTTTGGGAGCAGCCCAATGTTGGAGGAAAGATTTTGTAAATTTTTCTTCTACTGTAGTCCATTTGCATTCTTTGGCAATTGTGCAAAAGGTCTTCCACTTGGGAGGAAAACAACAAGAGACATTTGATGCTTTAAGAAAAAACATTAGTTCAACATTTATACTTGTTGTTCAAACTTGAAAAAGTCATTTGAGTTTTAGGTTGATGTATGTGACTATGCCATGGGTGCAGTCTTTATGCAATATGGTAAGCCCATTTCATTTCATTCAGAAATTTTCAATGGTTCAGTGTTTAAGTTGTAGCGACAAGGGGACTTTCATTGGATGGGTTTTCTAATACCATTCCCCTTGTCAAAAGGTATAATAAAGGTATAAGTGAAAAGTTTGTTGGTGTACTTTCTAGGCCTATAGTTTTTGTAATTACTATTGTCAAGCATAATTTTGTTTTACATGAAAATTGTGTTCAGTAAAATACATACTTCTAAGATGTATATTCTAGCTTGAGTCAAAGGAATCAAGTAGAGAAATGTCATCACCATTTGCATCATAATGTATAGTATCATGGTAAGAAGGATGTTGCTAATGATAGTAAGATGGACAAATCCAAATGGATGGAGGTTGGAAAGGTGAGGGAACTACACCTTCACATGATGAACAACTGAAAGTGATCTTTTGGAATCCAAAAGGCTTCCAGTGAGAAAGAGTGATCAGGTTCTCAAAATTATGTTCGAAAATCAAAATTGCCGAAATGGCATGGAACCTGAATGATTGCGTACTCCCCATCATCCTAAATCCTATGCAACTTGTTTCGTGCAAAACGGATGCCATATGGTCTCAAAAATGTGATCCGTTCACTTTGTCAAACACGTAAAAAAAATATGGCAGAGTCTTCAGTGAATGGGAAAAAACCAATTTGTAGGTCGCCATTAGCACCGCATTTCATGGATCACAGAAGGAAGAGGTCCGCAGTTAAGGAAATTGGCCCGTAACACTACTGGGTTGCGATTTGCGATATCACAATTGCAGATCGAAGGCGGGTCGACAGTAAAGAATCAGCCCCATAGCAAAGACAGAGTGTGACATGATAAATCACAATAGCACATCGCATGGATTAAGTGCGTCTATAGAATCAGACTTGATAGGTTGAGGCTGTGATTGCGATATCGCACAACACAGTGGCTTGTTATGGAGAATCGCCCTTGCTCCAGCTAATTGCGATTTGCGATGGGACTATTGGCG
Source organism: Pinus taeda (assembly GCA_000404065.3). Lineage (NCBI taxonomy): Eukaryota > Viridiplantae > Streptophyta > Pinopsida > Pinales > Pinaceae > Pinus > Pinus taeda. The sequence continues at coordinate 240,599 of APFE031291183.1, forward strand.
TCAATAGTTTATGGACGTCATGTGTCCTCCTAATGGTCGGCTAAAAATTTGGTTGGTAAGACAAGTGGAACGCCAGGGTTAAACCCGTGACCTCCCATATAACAACGCCAAAGTTTACCATTGAGCCTGTACCATGTGACTTATCAAAATATGGTAACAGATTATATATTAAATTATGTTAACTGTTAGGTTGGGGGCAGACCACCAGCATAGCCATCATCAGTCATCCCATGCGAGCACATTGTCCATAGCCTGCAACAGTTATGTTGCTGCCATGGTAACCATACCGTTAACTGCCAGTCCAAATACCCATGTGACCACCCTATCCACATGCTATGAATTTTTTTTTATAATTGCTTATGGGGTTATGGGTGGAACAACCCTCGTACAATTTCATGCTTTGCTCGGCAAAATCTTCACCTAGTTAGTGTTTTTTGGGGCAAAATGGGAAGATCACATTAGATTTGGAGCAATTTGTGGAGCAAATAGTGGGCTAACTAGGAGAAGTCATCAATTCTTCAATTTTCGACCAAATCAGATGCAAAAAGAGGCTAGGTGGCCATTTTTGGACATTCTGGATTTATTGGAGCAAGTTTAGAAGCATTTGAGCGTTCCAAACACATATTTTTATACTTTTTAGCATTATAGAGAGGCCCAAGCCATTGGAAGCTAGACCAAGAAGATGTAGCACAAGAAGGGTGAAATCCTTTATCATGCTCTTGTTGTAATGTGTTTTTGATGATGTTATGTACATGTTTATATTTCTGTTCAATCTCTTATTTATGTTAAATTTCTTATAAAATTAACATAAAATCTCGTCATTTCACTTGCAAAAATTCATGAATCCTTAAGCACAATAAAAACATTTTTTCATAAATGTGAGGAGGATCTTAGCACAACAATCTAATATTATAAATGAGATCAAAATGACACTTGAAATATCTATCTTTATGCTCAATTGTTTTTCCCCACTTTTTCTTGTAGGAAATAAGTTACTTTAAAAATTAATATGAGTTTTACACATTAAAACACACTTGAAATATCTATCTTTATGCTTAAGTCTTTTTCTCAACTTTTTCTTGTAAGAAATAAGTTACTTTAAATTATAATATATTTTATATTTATTTCTTAATTAAAAAATATATAATATCACATATAAAAAACACCTCAAAATTTTGTAACAATAATAATATATTTTTAAAATCATGTTTAAGCTAGACAGTAAATAAGTAGATGAACCCTGTTTGATTGTAAAATAAAAATGATAATCCTTACAACAACTTAGTTATTAAAATATATAAAATTATACATAATCTATCTTATCTAATTTTGTATTAAAAAATAATATTTAATTTTTTTTTACATATAAATTATCAGTCTCTAAAAATAACACAATCAGCTATCACCATGGTATAAAGTATTAGATAAATTACAAAATTCAAAGTTCAAACCTCATAAATAAATTGTAGAATTGAGGCTTCTATGATCCATCATAGTTGTAAGAAGAGCTTCGGCGTAAATCACATGAGAAAGACTTTTGTCGACGCGTTTCGAACCAATAAGAATATTAAATTTATTAATTTAATTTTTACCTTGGTCCTAGGGTCAAAAATAGTCGTTTAGTAGCCGTTGGAGTCTCTGCTCTGCTATTTAACATGCTAGGCCAGATTTGTCTTCAACTTGTCCTGACTATGAACCACACTAGTTGGTTGGAAACGCGTCGACAAAAATCTTTCTCATGTGATTTACGCCGAAGCTCTTCTTACAACTCATAAATAAAATCAAAATAAAAAAAAATAATAAAACTATTAAAAAAATAATTTAAAATAAATAAAAAAATATTTATTGAAATGTGATATTAAAAATCCATAATTAATTACGCCGTAAGGCATTTCCCTCTGAAATGGACTCCCCCAAATGCCTTTCTATCCTATTCGTAGCCGTTAGATCTTTTGTTAGACGATTGAACAAAAATCATCCGTCTAATTTAATTTAATAATAAAAAAATATTTTATGTAACTCACCACTTTTTGACATCTGTACGTCAAGCCTCTACAGAGTTAGTGGAGTTTATGGCTATTTCCGTTTACGGTTTATGGCTCTTCGTGACTCTACTGCCACCTGGCGTGAATGCACCCATGGTTCTGATTGCACTAAGCTAATCATCGGGCCTTGCCCCTGGTTACTTACTTACTGTTCGATTGATTGATGATCAAGGGGCATAGTATGCGAGAAGATGCCCGTGGAGGTTTGTGGTTTTTCTGTGTCGTCCTCTGGAGCACGTTGTGTGCTTGAGAAATCCATCTTGAGGGAGGGCAACGTGCAGTATGAATGCCAGGTGAGTTTAGGTCATTTTCCATTAATTAATCTCACATATATAATTCTATGTGAATTACTGTCTTTGCCCAACCTTCCAAGTTCTAGTATGTTGCTATTAGTTAATTGGGTAAAGGATGGCGTGCAGACATCGGAGATTATCGCAGAGAATATGAATGAATTGATAGAAACAGATGAGCGCATGAATGCCTGTGGGGGTGGAGAGGATGATAGTGGGGATGTCCACGGATTCTCTAGCAGAACATGGCTTCACAAATAAGTTATGCTGCCCCCGGTGCTACAAAAACTGCCCCAACATCGTCGAACTCTACTTCAATCTTGCCGCTGGGAAGGTACTTATTACTCATCATCATATTCATGTACCCTATGTTGTAGCAGATGTAAAATAGTATACCTACATGAGACATACCTGTAACTATGAATATATGTATGGGTTTTATACCTGAAGTTAGGCCATGATTGATTTATTTATATGTAATTTGTGCAAATGTATATTTGCCTCGCCTGTGCGAGGCTCACAGAAGCGGAGACCGCTGGATGATGACCGAGTTTGGGTCATTTGCTGCTGCTCCTGCAACAATTGGTTTGGGAGATATAACAGTTTCTCCTACTTCAGCTCCATCTCCAGTTTCTTCATAGTTCGGTCATTCAAAACCAGATTCCATATTTTTTCTAGCGCTTGTACTACCGGTGGAAAGTATACAATCAGATTCGTTGTGCGGGACTTATATATGTTATTATTGCAGGATCCATTGTGATTAATTGGAGATTCTTTTCAATATACCCCTTCGATTACCGAAGTTTACTATAAATTTATTTGGAATAAGGGATGTAATTTGCGGTAGTTATTTGTGTCGTTTCATTGTATGCTTCGGCACTCTGAGGGTGTATTATTCATAGCACAAATTTTGGGTATGAAATTTCGCCATTGTGACTCTACTGCCACCTGGCTTGAATGCACCCATGGTTCTGATTGCATTGACGTCCTAGACGGATCGGGCCTTGCCCCTGGTAGTTTGATGGTCTCCATCAACTTACCCTCACGAATAGATCTGGTCCCTGGGCTCGTTAGGCTTCGTTTTATTGTTCCTCAACTCAGCCTGGAAATTTGGAAGTGCTATCTTCCTCCGGGTATACCGTGCTTGAACCTCTTGCAACCTGGCCTGCAGTTGAGAATAAAGTTCTTGAGCTCATTCTATGAATGTAACAGCACTAAGCTAATCATTACTGGACCTGCTACCTTCCGCTCTTTCATACTTTGTAACACTATATTAAGTGGAGTTTGGGGGAGGAATCCCAAGCAAGGTTTGAAATGGCGATTTGCTGGTTCAACCATGAATGGCCCAGTTGTAACAATGCTGCAGGTATGGTAGACTTATGTCGTAAGTTTTGGTTTTGGACAGCCCACAAAGAATTTCCATTGAGAATCTGTAACTGGCTTGGTTAATCCTTTTTCTGATAGTCAGATCAAAGTAATTGGTCATTCAATTAACAATCATTTAATTTATAGATTACTTATTGTTCGATTGATTAATGATCAGGGGGCATAGTATGCGAGAAGCTGCCCGTGGAGGTTTGCGCTTTTTCTGTGTCGTCCTCTGGAGCACGTTGTGTGCTTGAGAAATCCATCTTGAGGGAGGGCAATGTGCAGTATGAATGCCAGGTGAGTTTAGGTCATTTTCCATTAATTAATCTCACATATATAATTCTATGTGAATTACTGTCTTTGCCAACCTTCCAAGTTCTAGTATGTTGCTGTTAGTTAATTGGGTAAATGATGGCCTACAGACATCGGAGATTATCGCAGAGAATATGAATGAATTGATAGAAACAGATGAGTGCATGAATGCGTGTGGGGTGGAGAGGATGATAGTGGATATATCCACGGATTCTATAGCAGAACATGGCTTCAAAAATAAGTTATGCTGCCCCCGGTGCTACAACAACTGCCCCAACATCGTCGACCTCTACTTCAATCTTGCCGCTGGGAAGGTACTTATTAGTCATCATCATATTTATGTACCCTATGTTGTAGCAGATGTAAAATAGTATACCTACATGAGACATACCTGTAACTATGAATATATGTATGGGTTTTATACCTGAAGTTAGGCCATGATTGATTTCTTTATATGTAATTTGTGTTGGTGTATATTTGCCCCGCCTGTGCGAGGCTCACAGAAGCGGAGACTGCCGGATGATGACCGAGTTTGGGTCATTTGCTGCTGCTCCTGCAACAATTGGTTTGGGAGATATAACAGTTTCTCCTAATTGCTCCATCTCCAGTTTCTTCATAGTTCGGTCATTCAAAACCAGATTCCATAATTTTTCTAGTGCTTGTACTACCGGTGGAGAATATACAATCAGAGTCGTTGTGCGGGACTTATATATGTTATTATTGCAGGATCCATTGTGATTAATTGGATATTCTTTTCAATATACCCTTTCGATTACCGAAGTTTACTATAAATTTATTTGGAATAAGGGATGTAATTTGCAGTAGTTATTTGTGTCGTTTCATTGTATGCTTCGGCACTCTGAGGGTGTATTATTGATAGCACAAATTTTGGGTATGAAATTTCGCCATTGTGACTCTACTATCTCTAAATAACTTTGCATTTCCTTCCATTATTTCCACAAACTACTTAATCTAAAACTGTATCCTCCTAAACACAAAACCACCTTTTATTACATAATTCATTGGTTACAAATTTAAATAGGACAAAATAGATTCCTTCTGTGTTGAGGCGATGAAGCACTTATAAGAAATCGACAAACTGGTAGCACAATCCCAATTTTGGGAATAAATTAGAGCATATCTGAGGGTTGAATAACTATAATTAAGGTCAATACTTCATAACCCTAGGGCCTAAAAATGTGCAACGCGGTATGTAATGGTCTTCAATGCATTCTCTGGTCATTATTAAACGACCAACTTGTGTAATGACTCACATATAAGGTTGCTTGTGTGCTTGATATATAATATGTTGCAGTGTGATCAGTACCCATTTTATCACGTTCTTTAGTGAATTCTTCATCATATTATTGGTAATTATGCGAATAACATGCGATTGAAACCTTCTGTCACTGCCTTATATAATCAAGTATAGATTATATCATGTGTGCATAGAATTTATACAGCGTGGCATTTGGTGCATCATGTATACATGCACTTTTTTTTGGTTTTTCATTTATATATTTCATAACCACGTTGGCTTCATCTTCCAAAATACTCAGTATGATAGCTTGCTTTTTGGAACTAGTAAGTGTAATCTTGGACAAACTGCCTGTGACCCTATCTAAGACACTGGCTCTAGATTTTCTCCTCCCTTTCACTCCTGGCTGGCTATAATTTCCTTCTCAGCAAAACTTTGAACTCGTTATAATACATAACAAGTGCTTTCTTTTGCTGTTACAAATTCTAGCAATAGCTTTCCCACCACAGGAGGGCATGCTTTGACATTTTCAAACATGCAAAGGTAATCTTTTGCACATCAGAATGTCCCTGACAACTGAAATAAGCCTCAAGCTACCTTAATCTGTTATTCAGTTTTTCTGTATGCATCTGACCATCAATTTGTTGAAAGGTTCATCTTCACTCTTCCTGGGGCTTTTCTCCCTCCAAGTGATACTATTGTATGGTTTTAATCATCCACTTCCAGGATTGTATAGCACTCTGATATCAAATGCCCTTCTCTGTCACCTGACAACATAAAGAAATTAATAGGGGACCAAACTGCTAGTCAATATTAAAGTAATACCGAGCAAATAGGGCAGATCGATTTATATACACAGTTCATGCAAAGAAATTAGAAAAACACAGAAGATCAGAAGATCATGTTGTCTCTCCTAAGAGTTTTTCTTTATCGTAAAACACAAACACTGGCAGATGGGTCCGTGGTTTAATGGCAAAGTGGGGAATTCACTGGTCACAGGTCTCAAGTTTTATTCTTGCAAGTGACAGTGGCACTCTTGCGTTAGCCAATCACTGGGCCAGTAATGATTCACATCTTGCAAGTTTCACAATAGTGTCATGTTGACAGAAAGAGCACATAATCTCTATTAATGAGAGTTGAAAACTCGTGGAGTCTTTTAAGTGCTCCCATGTCAAAGTCAGCTCAGTATTGGTGCAAGTTCAAGTTAACTTGGTTCCCAGTTTGAATTGTGATGTGTCAGACCTGCAAGTATTTGTGGGTTACTTGCTAGGCAGATGGAAAAAAAACGTTGGTCAGATGTTTTGATGATGGTCAGCGGTCTATAAATGATTGGAATTGAATTTGCTATACACATTCATTCTCAATGTTTATCGTGAATGTGTTTGAAGCATTCTTATCTTATCTTCCAAGGGTCTGAAGGTGTCAAGCGGTCTTTAAATATTTGGAATTGAATTTTCTATTCAGATTCATTTTGTTAATAAATATTCGGAGTTAGTTCGCTGCCTTAATCATTTTTATGAATGTGTTTGAATTTTTATCTTCACGCCAGTTTGATAGGGATCGGTTAGTGAGTTGTGTAGTTTGTATTATGTGTGTTCAAAGGTGTGAACTAAGATTTCGGAAGTAACTGGAATCATTTGTGTTAAAAATACATTTTAAATAAAGAAAAAAATCACAATTTTGCTCAAAATGGTCTTATCTAAAATAGTATCATCACATTCTAAGAATGTGTTAAAGTTGAGCTCCTCGCAAAATTATCTCGGTGAGTGCACTCATTTCCGGATCCATTTACCAAAGGGATCCAAGTAAAAATCTTGGGTCAGATGTTTTGACGATGTTCAACGTTTTTTTTCCATCTGCCTAGCAAGTAACCCACAAATACTTGCAGGTCTGACACTTCACAATTCAAACTGGGAACCAAGTTAACTTGGTCTTGAAGCAGTACTGAGCTGAGTTCGACATGGGAGCACTTAAAAGACTCCACGAGTTTTTAACTCTCATTAATAGAGATTCTGTGCTCGTTCTGTCAACATGACACTATTGTGAAACTTCCAAGATCTGAATCATTGTTGGCCCAGTGATTGACTAACACAAGAGTGTCACTTGCAAGAATAAAACTTGAGACCTTTGACCAGTGAATTCCCCACTTTGCCATTAAACCATGGACCCATGTCCCAATGTTTGTGTTTTACGATAAAGAAAAACTCATAGGAGAGACAATGTGGGGAAGGATAGGAACAGGTGAATGGACATGTCACTATTCTTTCTTGCAATTGTAACTCATTATCTTCCATCCTTACTTTCAACAATGTCCATTCACATGTTCCTATCCTTCCCCACTCTATCCATGTCCCTATTCTTCCCCACTTTATACATGTCCCTATTCTTCCCCACTCTATGCTTTTTTTCACCACTCTATGCCTTACGGCGTTTCCTTTGCAACATAAGGTGCAAATGCTAGTATATTTAATTCTGTATTGAAATCATCCATAAAGTTTGAAAAATGGAATCTATTTAAAATATTTCAAAAAGTGGAATCTATTTAAAATATTTCAAGCGATACTGTTTCGTTTGCCTTGAAGAATAATTTTGTAAGTCATGATATAGATCTCCACGCGCGAACTTACTGTAATCAAGTAGTCGGGTATGCCGGTATCCTCGCCCACCAAGCTTCTGTGCCGCCGAGTCTCTTTTGACTGGAATAATCTCCATGGCGATCAAGATTGGGCTCTTCAAGAATCATACACGACGTCACCGCTACCGCGTCACCTCTTTCTTTGCCCTTAAGAAATGTCGCTGGACTCGATTCCTGAGCCCCCACTCTCCCAAAAGACAGTAGAAAGAACGCAAGTGGTCCGACTGGCGTCAGACAAGTACTCAATTCCTGCGCCCCCAGTCTCCCAAAAGACAAAGTTAGAAAGAACGCAAGTGGTCGGAGTGGCGTGAGACTCAAGACCTGCCATCTGCTGTATCCTACATATTTTCTTCGAACACTATATAAAACTATATTGGAGGGTGATTGAATTTACTAAAATTTTCCAAATATCGAAAATCTATCATTATGTTAATGACCACGAGCCAACTGAATCTTTTGTCATACAACTTCTCTGATTTTAGTGAAGTGACACATATAGTTTTTAATTCTCACAATTCAGCATTTTCTTCTGTAACCTTCCCAAAATGTTCCATATCCAGGAAGCCAACAGCGTCAATACTATTCTGGCATTATTCAGCTATTAAATTTGGTTATGTTTGACGATAGAGTGGTGCTTTGGCACGTCAACCAAGGTCTCCGTTGCTTCTTTTACCCCCAAGGGTTCACATCAAAACCGGTTTTGAACGGTTGAAATGTACTCATGGTAATGATAATTTTTTATATAGTAGTAGGCATTGCCTTTTACCTTTTTCAAGAGCCACAGCTTCCCATAGCGACTGCAGCTGTTACCTATAGCATATAAAGAGAAAGCAGTTGTGTCAGCATGGTAAGCCGTAGGAGGCACTGCAATATCTCCAGTAAAATGATCTCACATCAATAATGATATATAAATTATTATCCTGCAAGTATATGGTGAGTTCATGACAGACAAACTGATCATATATTATTGAGACAAAGAACTGTTTCTGAAATTGAATAATGAAGAGTCCTCGTGTTTATAATATTTTATAGGGAAATGGGCATTATCTTTGTTTCTTCCCAGAGCGAAGAGCCACAGCAGCTGCCAACCATCGGATATAAAAATAGTACAGTTTCCTTACACTGGTGAGCCGTAAGAAACAAGGGAATACCTGTATCGATTACCACCCTGCAAGGCAGTGACAGGATGTGCAGAAAAATGCGAATTATGAACCATGTAAATAGCATTCACTGTGGATCCATGAACTCTTTATGTTTTAGTCGGTATTATTAACTTAAAAGCTTTACGTTTTTAAATTCTCCTAAATGTAACTTTTCAATCCATTATCGTTTCAAAATTAATTGAAAATTTAGAAATATAATTAGAACTATTTAGCTTTTGTAAAATTATATAATCAGGTAAATAATATATGTGTTATTAGTTATTCTCAGGTACAGTTTAAGAAAGTTTCTGCATATTAGAAAAGATATTGAAAAAGATAAGAATAAAATATAAATAAACATATTTAAAGGTAATGCTTATTACTATTAAAAATAGATTTTGATTTTAATGTATTTATGTTTTTATTAATTATATTAAAATATTTATAGTTACCAATTAACTTTTTAAAATATTTTTTAATAGTAATGATTACATTAAGATGAAATTTATTTTCAAAATATTTCATGTTTTTTTATCTTTATTAATTAAATTAGTTAATTAAAAATGTTATATAATTAGTGTAATTTTGATTTTTTCTCTTTTTAACTAAGATTGATTAATTAGAAAGTTGTTACACTAACATGTGTCAAATGAATATTAGTTATGTGTTTTGGGCATGTGACATTAATAAGTCACAGTAATGGAGGATACTATTGTAATAAATGTGTGATATGAACATGAGTTATGTGCTTTGGGGATGTGACATTAGTAAGCCATGGTAATGGTGGAAACTATTGTAATAAAGTCTATTTATAAATTAAGAATATTCATAATCAAGTGACCATAATGATGATACATGTTCCAATTGTATATATGCTTATATCATATATTAATTCTTTGCATAATTATTACAAATTATAATAATAAGTTTTAAATAGTTTAACATTTATGGATTTCTTAAATCTTAGTAATGTGAAATGTACAAGGAAGTAAGTGTTTTTTATGCCTATGAACATTTACCAACCATTTAATATATACAACTGAGTTAGTTTATGCATTACTAGACACTTTAATAAGTGGAAGTAAAAATGTAAATCTGCATAGTTACTTGTCATTGCTACTGACATAAATTTATGCAAATTAAGAAATTAATTTTTCCACTTTAGACATCAAATTTTATGCATTACTAGACACTCTAATTAGTAGAAGTCAAAATGTAATGTGCATAGTTACTAGTTAGTGGTGGATTTCCTTGTTGATCACTATTACCTTAGCATTGACTGATATAAGTTATGATGCTTAAATTTGAAAATTAATTTTTATTTTTCAATATTATTCAGAAAATATGTTTTCCAACACATTCTTCATTCATTGAGTTAATTTGAACATAATGATTTTAAATGAATTTTTGAGTATAATTTCTAATTTGAATGACATCAATTAAACTTCTCTACAATACTTTAAAATTATTCTTGCTTGGATATGAGCTTGGATTTGTTATAGAAAAGCCTAAACATGTCACATAACATTTTGAAAAAGTGAAAGATTACCTCCTTAAAAACCACTACTGTTGACATGGTTTCCTTAAATAGTATTAATGAGTGATAAATTATTTTACATTTCTAAATGTAACTATCAGTGCACTTCTCAAAATCTTGATAATTTTTCCTAATAAGAAAACAAAAAAACATCAAACTATATTCAATTTTATCACTATACTAAATCTACTTTATGTCAAAATTATTCAAACAATTTATAAATATAATTTTACCAATAAATACATTATTAAATTCTAATTATTGTTTAAAAATTTTAAAACCTATAACATTCAGACTTAATAATGATTTAAATTAACCATAATAAATCATCAAACAGTTTATTAATATCTATTTATAACATTTACTTAATTTAAAAAATCATAAGACCCATAAGAAAATAATCCCCTATACGAATTTTAAAATTCTTAAATCTTGAATATCATTTCTGATATATATCTTTGAATTTGGTAGAATTGCAAATTAAATATTATATATAAATATATATATATATATAAATAGGATAAAAGCATTTCTCTTAATTATAAAAACATTAAGAATAGTTTTATTATTGAATAGAATTATGTCAAAAAAGAAATTAGTTTCTAACTAGAAAATTATGATAAAAGAGTTAAAATCAAATTTAAAGATATCATTTAATTGTGGATCACCTTATTACTTTAGTTATTATTATAAAAAAGTGTTCCAATAAAATTATAGAAAAGTGTTCCAATAAAATAGTATATCTCTTGTTTTTCTTTATTCATTTTACGAAAGCTTTTAAAACCATTTATAGGAAAAAATCTTTAAAAAACTGAAAGAAATAATGGTTCATCTTGAGTGTTGTGACAAATTTGTATTAGAGAATTATTGCCAAATTTAGAATCATTGAGATTTGGTCAGAAATTAGCTCCAATATCAGAGTGAACCGTGAGACTCAAGACCTGCCATCTGTTGTGTCCTGCATATTTTTCTTCGATTACTATGTAAAACTATATCAGTGGGTTTTCCAAAATCTACCATTATGTTAATGGCCACGAACCATCTAGATCTTGTTTCATACAATTTCTCTGATTTTAGTGAAGTGACACATATAGTTTTTAATGCTCACAATTCAACATTTTGCTCTGTAATATTCCCAGAATGTTCCATACCCAGGAAGCCAACAGCATCAATATTATTCTGGCATTATTCAGCTGTTAAATCTGCTTATGTTTGACGAGAGAGTGGTGCTTTGGCGCATCAACCAAAGTCTTCATGACTTCTTTTACCCCCAAGGGTTCACGTCAAAACCGGTTTTGAATGGTTGAAATGTACTCATGATAGTGATAATTTTTCATATAAAAGTAGACATTGCCTTTTACCTTTTCCAAGAGCCACGCTTCCAAGAGCGACTGCAGCTGTTTCCCGTAGCATATAAAGAGAAAACGGTTTTGTGAGCATGGTAAGCCGTAGGAGACACTGCAATATCGACAGTAAAATGATCTCATGTCAATAATGATATATAAATTATTATCCTGCAAGTATGGTGGGTTCATGACAGACAAACTGATCATATATTCTTGAGACAGAGAACTGTTTCTGAATTGAATAAGGAAGAGTCCTGGTGTTTATAATATTTTATAGGGAAATGGGCATTATCTTTGCCTCTTCCCAGAGCGAAGAGCCACAGCAGCTGTCAACCATCGGCTTTAAATTTAATACAGTTTCCTTACAATGGTGAGCCGTAAGCAACAAAGGAATACCTATAACAAAACGGTATCCCATGATAACAACGTATCGATTACTGCCATTCAAGCCAGTGACAGGATGTGCAGAAGAATGCCAATTGTGAACCATGAAAATAGCATTCACTGTGGATTCATGCACTCTTTAGGTTTTCGTTGGTATTATTATCTTTTCACTCGATTTCGTTTCAAATTTAATTGAGAATTTAGAATTATAATTAGAAATATTGACCTTTAGTTTTTCAGTGTGAGTAATTTGCCTCTACGTAAAACTATATAAATGATAAGAATAGTATATTGAAAGATATAAATAAGATATAAATAAATATATTTAATGAAAAATTATTGTATAACATTATTGAAATATAAATTTGATTGAAAATATTTATTTTAGTTATCTGGCTAAGGGATGATTTTAAAACTTTAATAGATATTTATTATTTTTTTTAATAATAAGAAATATTAAACTGTGAAATTTAATCCAATATAATTAGTGTTATTTTTTTTAAATTAATCAGAATTTTTATTAAAAAAAAATGTCATATATTATTTAACTTTTTTTTTTCTAGTAAAATTGATTATTATAAAAGTGTCTTTTAAATATGGCTTGTGTTTTTTTGGGCATTAGTACTTTTTTTAGTTAGAATTGATTAATTAGAAAAGCATCTTATAAATATGACTTAGTGCTTTTTGGGCATTATTACCTTTTTCTTTAGTTAAAATTGGTTAATTAGAAAAGTGTCTTATAAATATGACTTCTGCTCTTTAGGCATTTGTAAGCCACTATAGTGGCCTATACTATTTTTTTTTTGTGAAGCTTGGCAGGACCATTCCATTTTCTATTAAATATAAACAAGTTTACACCACACAGATAAACCAAGTGGCCTCAACTTGCCCCAGAGAGAAACCAAGTGTATTGGCCACTGGTCCGCAATATAAGCCATCCAAAAGCAATATTGTCTTAGTCTTTCCAACCACGCTAGATATGTCTCTACTTCATGACCAAACACTACATAACTATATAAAATGATAATTGGAACATGGAAATCAAAAGCTATCCACATAAGAAAAAATTATGTATGGGTGTTTTTCTAGTCCTTCTTTTCCTCTGAGGCAGATGCAACAGGTGTCAGATCGTCAGCGGATGCTCTAGGCATACCATATAGCTCCAAGATGCAAGGTATATGGTGGTCAATTTTGTCTAGCCAAATATCCTACTTATGCAGCTGAAAGAATATTTTCTCCATATCTTTCTTATAGTTTGACATTCATTCTAGTGTCACCTCCATCCCCACTAAGATCTATTCCATAGCCTTTCCTAATAAACTCTTCATTGGCCAATACAAGTATAGAGTTTGCTTGAATTGACTGGTTCTTCTGCGGTTATTTTCTGGATCTGGGACTAAGGTCCTCTAGTTTTCCATTTCTTCCTCCGTCTCACTCCTTGTTTCACTTCCTCTTGCCATTCTTCTAGCAGCTTTTGGATGCCCACATCCATTCCCTCTCAGTAAGCTTCTGTTGCCTTTGTTGTGAGATGTTCTACTGATTTTTTGCCCTTGTGTGGCTCTGACGTGCTCAGACCCTTATCTTTCTTGGGTGTCGGGCCTCCTCTACCATGCACACAGCCTCATGCAACACGAGCCATCACTTGTTGTCCTGAGCACTAATGACATCTGCAATAAGTTAGTTTTCAATACAAAATTGAAATTATACGCCACCTCACCCATTCTTTATTTCTTGCAGCGGGGAATTTCTTGTCGTGCTTCGCTTCTCTGCCAGTGCTCCCCACAGTCATGCTCCAGTGGGTCGGAGCCCACACCGCCAAATGGGAAAGGCCCTAGCCCCAACCCCTTGAAGAACCCTTTTTCCCCTCTCCATTTCTCTCGGTCGTATGTAGGTCTACCCTCCCATGCCCATGCCAAGATCATAGTTCCCCCTTGCGTTCTATTACATGCTAGCTATGTATTAGGTACCTTTCCCCCTTTGCCTCTTGATCCCCCCCCAACTGGGTCTCCACCAATAATGTCTGATCTTACCCTCACTCTGACATGGGTTCTAGGTAGCCCAGTGCTTACTATGTAATTCTCGGGTATGATTGCACCCTAGGCCGCCTACCAGCTGCTTTCCCCTGCCCCCATGTATGCACCATTGCCCCTCCTGCATTACCCTGCGACAAACAAGCTCTCCCCCCCCCCCCTTGCTGATAGAGTGCGAAGATTCTGATCCTAATAGGAGGCAATTATGCCGCCAACTATCATGGGTATCACCCATTTGACATAAGGTAAAGACAGAAAACAAGGCCATAACAAGTAGTTGCCTACCCCATTGCCACCATAAATTTCATATCCCCCAAACAGAATCCCTTGCATCCCAGTTAAACCCCAACAAGACCATAATTACAAGTTTGAGGTGGATTTGAATATCATACTCGAAGTCCAAAGTTGTTCGATGACGACCCTTGTTCTTCATGTTCTAGCAATCACCACCAGCTCTAATCTAGCACCCTTATCCGTAATCTATCGCACCAACATCGCACGTTGAAAAGTCTCTCCATCTGATATTGCCTGCCTTGCCTTTAGTCCTGTCAGCTTGCCCACCTCCCCAGCATGTAATCATGCCAGACGTCACCACACCCCCTGTCTTGGGCATGTGGGGACTATGGTATTAGTTTCCTAGGTACCCTTCATTACTACACCCCTACGCTCCTAGCTATCAGCCTACATCCCACTTGGGATCCTGAGTTCCTTAGACTCTACCTTCTCGACCTTGTCTTTAGTCCTAGTCTAGGATTGTCTCTAAAGAATTGAATTTTACATCTAATGGTTAGATTGGACACTATTTTTCTAACCTTTCATGTTGAATATTGCATCCACAATTAGTCAAGAAGTTAGCCCCTTTGTTTCCTTCCCTCCTAATTTGTCTGACCTGGATGTAATCAAATTTAGGAATGATCTCCCCTATCTCTTGGATGAGTCTTGTTGTCTTCCAACTCTGGCTTAGCTTATCCCACTTAGTCCCATTATTTATTTTTGCCACTGTATTTATCATCAGTGTTGAATCCTCTTCCACTTCTAAGTTTCGGTATCCCAGTCTAACAATAATTACAAGACCTTGTCACACTGCAACAAACTCTGCCTCATTGTTACTTGCTATCCCACAACTTTTGGCATAGATGAACTTAGTATTATCCTAGGGGTCCTGGAAGAGACCCCCTAACCCTGCTTCTCCTAGGTTCCCTTTGGACGACCCGTCGAAATTTAGTTTCATAAAGCCTTCTTCTGCTCGAATAAACTAGGATCGGGATGTTGAACATGCCCTGTTTGTTTTCCACGCCGAGGTAGCAATCATTCTGGGGGCTAGATTGAGTTTCTGCAACATGCAAGCTTCCTGGGGGGTACTTTCCATTCTTCTTGGTGCCATGACTCAGCCAGGATTGTTTCCCTGATATTATAGACTACACCTTCCCAAACTTTCTCTTGAGAATTTGTTTTATTCTTAAAGATTCTATGGTCTCATTCCTTGGAAATTACCTAGAGGTTGAACCCCAGAGCCAGACCCCTAGCTCGGTTTACTATTGGCCTGGTGTAGATGTGGTTTTGCCATAGAAAAATTGTTCCTTTTATACTATTCTAGTCTCGGTCCATTATATCAAAAACTCCTTGCATTTGCTTCACTTTTGCACTGCAAATGGGCATGTGTTGAGGATATTCTCTATGTCTTCTCTATGTTTATGACATAGCCAATAGAAGGAAGGCACCTAGAATCCTCTTTTCTGCAATTGGTCCCAAGTCAAGATAAGCCCTTTACAAACCATCTAGAGGAAATGGGTTACCTTGGGCCACAATCCTCCCTTCTAGATTTTTTTGCATATTATGTCTACCTATCCTGGTCTTGTCTTACTTGGATGTCATAGGATTCATTTATAGTGAAGGTGCCTTTAGTGGTATGTCCCCATCTCAAGATATCAGGGTCCTACCGGATCGTTAGCTATCTTGTCCTCATTTCTTTGTCAAAGTCATTCCATTGTTCTATTTCTATTGCATGATCCCAGTCTTCCTTACTCCTCCACCGCCTCCAGCTTTCCATTCCTTGGTATTCTTTTTAGAATTGTTCCACCACATGCTTATTCCTATCCCTCGTATACTAATATATATCCCTAAGCTCCTGTCTCTCTATTATTTTCCCTCTTTTTTTCCATGAGTTAGTCCAAAATCTTGTTGTTTTTCCATTAGAGATCTCCCAAAAGGCATGTTGGTTAATGAGGTACCTATTACACATTGCTAAATTCCAAACTTCGGATTCTTTTGGGGGAGCTTGATATCTTAGGATATCATCCATTCTCTTGACATATTATATTTCCTCATCCAGATTTTCTTCCATAGATCAGCTCCCCTGCCCATCCATGTCCACCAATGTTTTTCTCCCATTGTTTGTTTCAATATGTAGGGATCTCTGAGTCCTAGCCCACCATCCAATTTTTTTGTTTGTCAGCCCTTGGCATGATACCAAACCCCATTTCCTAATTTTGTGCACTCCTCCCAATAATAATTTTTTGAATATATCCACCATTTTCGAGCATGCTCCTTCGGGGGCAACCATGCTTGATAGTTGGTATATGGGGATCAAATACAACACAATTTTGAGAAGAATTTATTAGCTACCTAAGTTTAGGAATCATAATTGAGCTTTCCTTGTAGTTTTTAGAGGATGTCCTACCAACAGACATTTCTCAGAGGAGTATCTGAAAGGGGCATGCCTAGGTATTTAGAAGCTAAAGTTACCGTACTAAACTCGAGGATTCTGGCAAGATAGTTATAAACATTACCTTGGGTGTTGAAGAAAAAATTGTAGGACTTTTCACTATTTTTCATAGTTCCATAGGCTTTTGTAAAAATGTTAAGTATTTCTCTGATGCAATGTGCTTCTTTCAAGGAGAACTGATATAATAACATAATGTCATCAACAAATTTTTCATGGGTGATGGGTGATGGGTAGGCCATTGCCCCATATCCTGAGGCCTTGCAAATGGGATTCATGAACATCATGTTTAATGAATCAGCTAAGGCCTTATGCAACAATGATAAACAAGAAGGGCGATATATGGTCCCCTTGTCGGAGATCATGTAGGAGTCCCATTTAGCAGGATAGAGACTACTTGGTAGGATATCATGGCCAAGATCTAGTTTATCCATCTTTGGGCAAAGCCATAGGCTCTAAGAATACTCGACAGGTACCCCCAGCCAAGTCTGTCATATGCCTTGGATAAATCCAACTTTATTGTCATACCAGGGATCTTTGGGGTCTTGAGTGAGTGGACTGCCTCCTGGGAAATGATGAAGCCATTCAGAATTTGTCTACCTTCAGTAAATCCTATTTTCTTAGGTGAGATGAGGTTGTGGAGGAGGGGTTTCAAGAATTTTACAATAAGTGTAGCAATGATCTTGTAAATAACATTACATAAGGCTATGGGTCGAAATACCTAGGGATTTTCAGACTTCACAGTTTTAGGGATCAAGGCTATAAAAGTAGAACTTAGACTCATACATACCCTTTGGTTGCATCATGATTCATCTACCATCTCTAGGCTTTCTTTCACCATGAATTTCTAGGTTGGTTGATAGAATTCTGTAAGGAACCCATCAAGTCTAAGGGTTGTAATCCACTTCTTCTAGAGTGGCAGCATGCATCAGGGCCATGTTTTGCTCTCGAGTTACCAAGTTGGGTATGTGCTACATGATTCTTTCAATGGCTTCCATTATGTTATTTGGGCCTTCCGAGAGAAGTGTTATGGGAATAAGTACCCTAGGGATTTGGGTTGGGACACCAACAGAGCAAGATAAAACTATAGTAGGAATCACTCATACAACTCAGGCAACATGCTTATATAAAAAACTATGTCAAAGAGACCATACCCGGATGTCCTTTGTTTGGGTAGTTCCAGTAGGGTTCAAAACCTCTGCAACTCTAGATGATCTTCAAGCCTGCAAATCAACCAATTTGAACATACATAAAATCATATAGATAAAGCATTTTAATGAAACTAACTTTGTATCATATAAGAAAATGATTAGTTATACATCAAAATAACATTCATAGATGAATTACAACACTATCTGATGCATAAACATAGTTAATCTCAAGAATAAGACAACACTTCTTTTTATTGTAGAAAGATATAACTAACACGGAGATAATTCACCTGAGTTTTCTTCTTCTAGCTCCAAGTGCAACCATCCTCTAGTTCAATCTAGTCCCAGCCTTCAACAACCTCCCTCCATAACAAATACCATGATATCTCAAGCAAGAGGGGGAATATCAACAATTAAAAAATAAGGGTTTCCTGAAACTTGGGGAAGTGAATGAAGCACATGGATATCTCAGACTCAGTTAGGGATAATCTCAGTATAATAACTATGTCTCTTCCCCTCCTTAAGGCCTTCCCATAGAAGTCTATTTATATTTCTCCCAATTAGTTGTTTAGTTGGGAAACAGTTGGGCCATAGGCACTAGGTGGTAATCAATAGGTAAAACCCATGAACTCCACCTAAAATTAAGGAAATTTATTTTATTTTTTATTTGTTTTAACATAGATACGCTGGTTGGGCATTGACTAACCTGCATGTACATGCTTTTATCTCAGGGAAAATTAGTGTACAGGAAATAAAACATTGTTTTTAAAATATTTGGACCAAGTCTAGAGGGAGGGGTTTCCCTAAGCCATAAACCAAGCATCACAAATACCAAGGGTGGTAAATGGTGCTATAACAGATGCCCCTTAATATATGAGGTCAGAAGCAGTACATGATGGCCGAAATGTATCAAGTATATAGAAAGAAACCTATCGAGAATGAGAAGGACTTCACCAAAATTCAACCTACGAAGCCATCAAACAATATGAGAAAGAAACTATTGTCTAAGGAAGGAATACCCATGCTCATAGAAAGTAAATCGTGTACGCATATCAAGTACAAGTAGATCCAATATGTATATAAGCATAAAGAACTGAAAGCACATAATGGATCATCTGATCGTGACTGAAAAAAGTACGTGTCTGAATATCACATATAAGAAGATGATCAATGAAGTTGAAAGATGAAGTTGATCACTACTGTCAAAAAAATTATCCCAATAGTACCAAATAAACATTATGGAATAAATGATACTATATCGCAACTCGGATGCCAGTATATAAGATGTCGCTGTGAAGAACTGCAACATATACGATGGATGGTGTCAACTAGAAGTAACATGAGCAACGAACAAGTGAACCAAAACATGCTTATGCAAATCGAGGTCCTCACCGACCATCATGGTACATTTCTACACAATGGGAATAAATGATATGAAGTCGACCATGTGAGAAATTGTTTGATTACTGGTCATTGATGTATACTATTAACAAATGTGAGACTCCTCACTGATAATGATAATGAGAGTCAAGGTACGCAGTACAATCTAACAAGTGCGAATGAATAAGCTAAAGTCAAACACCTGGAAGAATCTATAAGTCAGGGGACAATGATCGTTTCCCACTGTTGATAGCAAAGGAATCTACCAATGATGACTGCAAACCCCAAGGTACTACCAAATGGACTCTAGATCTTTGTCCCAGAGAAATGAGTCATAGTTGATAGGAAAATATCCACTAGAACGAAGGCATTAACGCATCCTTCATCAATCTAGTGCAAGTGTAACCCATCGGCCAATAATGTGGAAGGAATCAGATGAAAAATATGTAGTAACCCAACTGAAGCACATTTTCAGCATACAAAAGCTGTAGCTAGCGCACGATAGAAATCCTCTTAACCAACCAATAATGAAAGCTAACATAGAGGCAAGGAATCCACCAATAGGTTCAAATGGAAAGCAAGGCACTATATGAATCCCAATGTGTGATAATGAAAGCTGATGTTGAACACAGGGGAAACCACTCAATCAAAGACCCATGATATTGATTGATGTTCAACACAAGCTGACCTATCAATAACGAAAATAGTGCCAGGGTGTGGCTCTAGGCCTGCAACTCATAGAAATATGTCGTTGTCGATAAGGACAAGACCTGCCAACAAGAAGTCAATAGGGACATTCTCAAACTGGCATGAGCAAAGGACCAATATAATTGATTTGATGACAAACATGACATTGACAACTAGGGATGGCCAACTAAAAAAGTAGGTCGAGAGACACCACAGAGAGGCGACTCAGGCTTACTTCCCTTAAAAAAAAGCATGACCCAATGATGACTATATGGTAGCATATGATAACTCTGTATAAGTTCATCATGTAGGAGGCATGAGTGAAATCTCCATATGATTGGAAGAGATAACCAATCGGAGGAGAACTGAATCAATAATAAGGTTAAGGCACACCTAAGTCAAACTAAATCCCGCCCAAAATGGAGAAGAGACATTCTTTTCAGTGCTTTGTTCAAGGGTGACATGACTAACTCTAGCTGCCAACAATGTGTGGAAATGTTGTCCCATTCCTGCTCTTTTTGGAATATATAATATTTTTTGTGTTTTTCTTTAAATTGGAAAAATAATAAAAGAATGCTATAGTACAATGGAAAGAACGAGTGTGAGAGAAACATATGATCTAGTTCCTGGGATGGGAACAATCTTACGCTCAATACAGGGAGGTGAAACTAGTCAAGGACACTCAAAGGGATGTTCCTTCCACAATTCAAAGGATGTGCCAAGTTGCAGAAGCTAAGTGGTTGCATGTTGATTTTGCAGAAGACATGGTCAAATAAGTGGCTTCAACATGAGTCCAAGTGAAGCTGACTCAAGGCCAAAAGGTACAAATAGTCAAATGAAATGTAGTAGTACAACTCAACACAAAGGAGCCTCTACAGTATAAGGCAACCAATTTCAGCGAGGTTCTAACTACGATGCCCGTGTAAAGGATGGATCTAGCATCACTTCATGATTTAAAAATCAGCAAATGAACATGGTTTTCTAACCAAGATATGATGGGGTCGACCCTATGCCTAATGTAACGGTGAACGGAGGCTAGTATGCAAGAGGCGACGGAAAGAATGGTTTTCCCTAACCTATATGCCAGTGAGTGAACAATGCCTACCATGATGGGTCAGTAGTCATGGGACCAAAATAATATCTCAAAGAAGTCTCTAGAATATCTTGAAAAAATAACTCATTCTCGACCAAGACTCAAAACATTCATGGCATGAAAAATCAAGTTTTGTAAAAGTGTTTTGCAATTTCAAAGCTATATAATGACTTTTGGACTCATAATTTTTTTATTTCTATTTGGAGCAAAATTTTGTGGGTCAAAAAGGAGCAAAATTGCCTCTGAACAATTGGACCATTCAAATCGCGCAAATTTATCAGGTAACCCTCACATCATGCTTGCAATCCTTTGTGATAGTTTTTAGAAGTTTTCATTAAGATTTGACTGTGGGAATTCATGCCAAAAAATCCAATTCTATGTACATGCATGTTGGATGTGATCAACCTGCATATACGATGGCCCTACATGTAAATGTGTGTAAAGGGAACCTACGTGTATGCGAGTTGAAGTTTAAAAACAAAATCTAACGGTTGAAACTCAACTTTTTTCAGGATGGCCATCGCATGGAGAAAGAGAGAGAGGGCATACCACGATTGAAAATGAGGTAATGAATGACCAATATGCACTAGATGCATTGAGAGGGTATGTATTATTGAAAATTTTCAAAATGCCCAACATGAAAGCCAACACATGCCTGCTCAAACTGTTGATCCACTATTGGAGTGTACAGGATGATGCCTTCATGAAGGATCAGATGCCTTTATGGATAGAGGTTGAAGACATCTACTTTATTACAGATCTCTCCCAAAGAGGGGAGGTCATGCATTCGATTGGCAGGAAAGGGGTAGTCTTTCAATAGAAGACTATGTGCACATATACTATCCCGGAAACCGAGAAAATATTGGAAGTCAGATTCCTCAAACACATGGAAGGTTTAACTTTGAGAATTCTACTATTTACCATAGCGAGGATAAACGAATGAACTTCATTGCATTAGGCCTCATGAGTGTCCATTACCCTGGAAGTGGAGTGCCTGACCGAGGTTTTCGATAGGTGCACACCTCTTCTGAGCAACATGAAGAGCCAGTTGACCTCTATTCAGAAGGGTTAGACAAAGAAATTTAGATATGGGACTAACTTATGCTTCTTCTTCGAGAAGGTACCTGGGCTATGTCCCAAAGTATCTGTCTCTATCAGCAACCCTTGAGATCCTCAGATGGGTAGATGGGCTAACTTGATGAAACACCTTAGAGGCGGGAACTTGCCTAGGATGACTTTCGATGATGAGTTTTTCACCTGGTGGGACCACCATATCATCGCAGTCAACAACTACCTTTATGCTGGTATGGATTTCTGAGGAGATCCAGACTTGGCATTGCCACCAAACGCAACATGGGGAGACATAGGTAACAATTTTTTAAGTTTTTGTAAATTTTAAAGACTTTTCTTATTTTTCAAGTATGAAATGAACTTAGAAATATTTTCGATGTGACAAAATACTGACAAAAATGACCATGTTCCAGATGTGGGCCTATTGAGACCAGATGGGTTTCCAAGGCACAAGCGTTGGGAAAGAGGTGTTGAAGAGGAAGCTACTGAAACAGATAAAGTCTTATACGCAGTTAAGAGAAACTTGGTGAGGCTTACTCACCAAGTACCTATGATAGCCATAGAGGACCTATCTGAGGAGATGCAGTGCTACGTGGTAGGAGTACCATAGGACTGGGTTCACGTACTTTGGCGTGTAGCTAATGCAGTAGTTAACTTTTTAGCCACTCATCCTGAGCTGAGTCGATAGATAGACTGGACATGATTATGGGCATGGACCCAAATATTGAGAGCATTTTGTCCCAATTTTATATATTACTTTTTGAACACTTTATCTATAGACAGGCAGCTTTATGATATATATACAGATCCAAATTTTTTATGTTTGTTTAATTTGATGAATGATTAGTATTCTAATCTAATGTTTGATTAGTAATAGAGTTTGCTAATGAATTCTCAGATCATGGAATGTGAACATATGTAATATAAACAAATGATCATTGCAACATTCTCACTATCAAAAATTGACGATATAAATAAGTATCACAAACACGATAAATGTTGCTTAATTATGACACTACTAGCAGTGAGTCAAGATAAACTACCAATGAATCAACCCCATAAGGAATTACTTCGGATAGTAAATTAATCATGGCAGTATATTTGGCAATGTTATTCGAAGTAGGACCAATACACACTCCCCTAGGCACCATCAACTGTCCAGATGGATAATAAATCACCCAAGCTACAAAAGCAAGATTCTGAGTATGTTGACTAGCACCATCAGTGAACCCAAAATGTATCATGTCACCCATCAAACCTTGCCAAAGTAGATCAAAAAAGTGTCGATATCACAAAATTCTCGACAAATATGTACAAAAATACACTATATACAAACAAGCAATTGCTTTGCTGAAACCTAAGCAAAATACTTCTTAAGGTAGAGCCCATTTGGGGGCTCCACCAACTTCTTCCCTTCAAAATCAACTAATACATAAGCCCATTTTCCCAAAACTTGTTTTACTACAAAGGTACCATACCACATACACTTGAATTTTCTTGCCCCCAAGGTGTCCTTATCTTGGTCATAGACTAAGACAAGATCACCTTTAGAAAAGACGCAAGGATGGATAGCTTTATATTACTAAGTTTTAATCCTTTTCTTATTGGCCTCATTTATTATGGTTGCATCTCGATTTTTCTCATCGAGATGTTCCAAATGGACAAGGCATTCTTCGAGACTAGACATCTATGGAAGAATTTCTATAGCTAGCTTGAGGGATAGAATTTGACGTTTGATAGGAAAAATAGATTCTAGGCCGTAAACTATTTGAAAAGGTGTAAAACCGCTGGCAGTCTTCACCGAGGTTCGATATGCACAGAGAGCCGGGTACAACATGATTTGCCAATTGGAGTGATTTTTGTTGATTGCCCTTTGCAGGACAATCTTGAGGGACTTATTCATGGATTTGACTTGTCGATTGGCCTGATGATAATATGGAGATGAATGCTCCTGTGAGAAGCCCAACTTGAGAGCCAATTTGGTCATTAGTTGATTCTGGAAGTGACTTCCATGGTCAGTGAAAATCTCTCTTAGGATACCAAAATGTGAAATAACTTAATTGAAGAGAAACAAGGTTGTTGTTTCACTATCATTTTTGTAAGTAGGCATGGCCTCAGACCACTTCGTAAAGTAGTCTATGGCTACAATGATGTACTTGTGACTCACCACCGAAGGCAGATTACAAGTAGTAAAGTCAATTCCCCACTTCATAAGTGGACCAACAATGATAACAAGAAAAAGTGGAGCTAGATGTGTGTGCATTTTTCGAGTATAAATTTAACAAGGGTGGCAGCATTTGACCGCTTCAATACAATATTTGAAAATTGAAGGCCAAAACTAACTGGCAAGTAGAAATTTTTAGGCTGTTGCAAGCCCTAATAGATGACTGCCACAAGCTCCACTGTGAAAATAATTGAGTACAGACACTACTTCCTCCAAAGTTAAGAAACACCTAAGGATTGAATCAACCCCTCTATGATATAATGTATCACCAATGATAACATAGTTTTTGGCATGGTGACTTAAATTTCGACTCTCATCCTTGGAAGAAGCAGGTGGGAATTTCAAATTCAGGAGATATATGATGATAGCTCCATACTAGGGATCTTGTGAAGAAATGAGGAATAAATGTTTGTCGAGGAAATATTCCTTATACACAATGTCTTCTTCACAAGGCAGCTCGGAAATTAATTCCGCAAAAGCCAATGACTTCTTAGACTTAGTTGACAAGAAAAAGAGATAAAATTCTTGCAAAATAACAATCCAACGAGTGTATTTTCCCCCAATCACTCACCTACTGAGGACAAACTGAAAAGGATTGACAACCACTAAGACGAACATTTTGCGTAGCATAATATAATGATGAAGCCATTGCACATCATGGACAACTGCCAAGGCCAATTTCTCGATAGGAGTATAGCATAGTTCAAGGCATACTAAGCCTCCACTCGAGTAGTAGATTATGCTCAGTGAGAGCATCATCCTTCTGAATGAGAACCATACCTATGGTTGATTCTGCCGCTACGAGATACAAAAGGAAATCTCTTCCATAATCTAGTGGACTCAACAATGGCAGAGAAATTAATGCATATTTCAAGGCATCAAAAGATCATTGCACAAAGTCATCCCCTAAAAATGGTACTCCTTTCTTAAGAAAATGCATAAACCCTTTGGTAATCTTGGCATAATTTGCTATAAATCTTCTTAAGAAATTTGTCTTTCCTTGGAGACTTTGAAGTTGTCGAGTGGAAGAAATTGGAGGAAACTGAATTATTTCGTCAACCTTGAGAGGATCTACTCGAATTTATCCAGTCGATACAATGAACCCTAACAACCGACAAGATATGACTGCAAAAACACACTTATTCGGATTCAACCAGATTTTGTAAAAACGACATCTCTCAAAAACTAACTGAAGGTGGTTGGGATGATCGATTCTCTTTCGAGAACAAGCAACTAAATCATCCAAGTATGCTTTGATAACATGTTTGATGTCGTCGAAAGCATAATACATGGCCTATTGAAATGTAGCTCCAGCACTTTTAGGACCAAAAGGCATCTTCTTGTACAAAAATGTGCCCCAGGGACAAATAAGAGTTGTCTTATGCTAGTCTTCTGGACAGATAGTAATTTTATTGATCAAATTGTTGATGAATGTGCCGGTAACCAAAGGTGTGGGGTAATTGCCTCTTGGAAAAGATTTATTCAAATCCTTAAAGTCAATGCTCACTTGGATCGTTCCTTGGTTTTTATGTACTGGTACTAGATTGCAAACCCATTCCGTTAGAGGAACGAGGTATATGAAACATGCCTTAAGCAGCTTCTCAACTTCAGCTTTAATAGATGCTGCTTTCCGAGGATTGACTAGTTGAAGCTTCTGACGAATAGGTTTGGTGTTTTCATATGTCTTGATCTCAGGCTAGACTATAGATGGATCAATTCTAGGCATTTTCTCATAATACCAAGGAAACACATCTCGAAACTCTTTAAAGAAGTCAGTGTAAATTTTAATCTCTTTAGCGGAACAATCAACTCTAACGAAGACATTTTCTATAATGTCAGGATTCCTAGAGATGTTTATAAGTACAATTTTTGAGATAACCAACAAATTACCTTTGAAAAATAAGTGTTCTGAAGACAAAGGGTTTGAAACTATACAAGAATCGCTAGTAAGCATATTGGAGAACCTGGATTCAACTTCATGCAATGGAGGAAGAAAACATGAATGATGATGTAAACCTTCCCATGGTCAATTTACACCCATCATTGATTCTAAATTGTTTCTTCAGATCGTAAAACTGTATCTAAGCAATCCAGAGTAGAAGTGGAGTCAAGGGTCCAAGTTGGAGCCACATCACCATCTAACTCCTCCTCTAAAAAAGTAGTGGGATGGTTATCTGTAGGGTTAAAAATAGATTGATAGCTAAGTTCTGTTGCAAACATGGGAAATGCCATTCCACCAACCTACCCTCCATCTAATGTGGTCGTAGATGAAGGCAAGGTCCAAGGGTCTGAAAAATAATGAGTTTGAAAGAACTCTTTCTGTGAAGGCCCCTTGGAGGATGAAAATGCATTGCTTCTAGTTATAGGAGGGGAAAGGTCAAATATACCCATCAATGAAGACTACATCCCATCTCCTACATTCTCACTAGGATGACAGGGATTATCCACCATTGGAGCAGTAGAATCTGAAGTTGCACGGGAGTCACCTGGAGAATATTCTAGGTTGGCATCAACATTTTCTACCTCAATATTAACGACCTTTCCTCCAACACATATAAGAAAGTCTGGGATAATTCCATGTGGCCTATGAAAATGTCCATCAAATGCTATCAAGATAGTTGGTGAGGGAACAACTGAAGGTGATCGAATGGCCTTCCAACATGACATAGACATTATGCATGTGGAAGCTCCCTCATATATAGCTATTTGAAAAATATTGGTTTTTTGATAAGTTGACTTTATCTGGAAAGCCATATGGTGAGGAAGTCTGTTTTTGACATTCAGTATATAAAAAGTGAGCACTAAAGAATTCTTTGGATCCACCGCCCCGATTGCCGAAAGTAAAGCACTTATCTGAGTAGGACACGACTGGAGTACCTCCAATGCAGACATAGCACAAGGACTTTGAGCCAGATCCTCAACAATCAAGTAGTTCTAGGCTGCCCTAGCATTAGGGTTAATAGTTGAATGCCTTGTGGAACCCGTTGGTATTCGAGGTATAGACTCAACAGAGAGTCACTCAATATGAAGTGGGTCTATGGTTTCGAGAACATATTTTGCCTTAGATGTTTCCATTTCACCATAATCATGTGCTCGTGTAGCAACATCAACATGAGAGCTCATCATATAAGCATTTGAGGAATTTTCCTCTTCCTGGTTTCCCCCTGCAGAGGTAGCAGGGTTCGAGTTCACACCAGCAGGTAATTACTGCCCCTTGGGAGAAGGGTTAGTCAGGACATCCTGGGAGCTAGAAGACCCTTGCCACACTAACAAGCATTGAGCATCTTGAATCTTAGGGCAGAGGTGAGCCAAATGATCTCCATTACATAACTTGCATGGAAATTTAACCTTTTTCTGGGACTCTTCTCTACCCTCACCAACATCGTTGATAGGATTTTTAGCATTACCCTTCCCTTCCTCACTCTTCTTCTTACCTTGTCCCTAATTCTTCCCATTGGATTGTTGATTTCCTTTGTGGTTAGAGGCCTAGACAGTGTTTATAGAGGTAGGCTGGACTAACGAAGGAGTAGACGATGCTACCTGGTTAGAAGAAGTAGTTTGTAGAGACAATTGTTACAATTGGTTCAAAATGTTCACCATATCTAGGTGAATTGATCCAACTATACCATCGGTGTGAGGGCTTGGCTTCGGTTTGGATAAATCAAACTTGGATCTAGGAGCATCAGGTGGGATTTTTTGAAGAGTCCCAAACTAATAATATATCAGTTCTAATTATTGGCCTCGAAAAATAGCCTACTCTTCCGAATAAACATTGGAAAGAGAAACTCGACCCGCCTCTTACCTAAAATTTGGAAACGATATGTAGATGACACTAATGTCATCTGGTCTCATGGCCAAGAGTAGTTAGATCTCTTCTTCGATCATCTCAACAATCAATCCTCAGCCATTAAGTTCACTATGGAAAAATAAGTCGATGATTGCCTCCCTTTCCTTGATATCCTTATTTCAAAGAATAGTGACAGTTCCCTCTCCCACCAAGTGTTCCAAAAGAAGACACATTCGGAACAATATCTTCATGCTAGTTCCCACCATTTCCTAGCTCAGAAATTGTGTGTCCTCAACACCCTTGCCACTCATGCCTTAAGAATCTTTGATGAAAATAGCTTAGAAAAAGAAAAATCCCATCTCTTTAATGTCTTTGTTGAAAATGGTTATAGTAGATACTTGGGTCAGAAAGCTTTCCTCAAAGCTGCCAAGAATGCGTTAACTAAAAGAGATTTGAAGGAGCAGGTCCCAGGTGTCCATCTTTCGTTTGTACAGGGGACCACTGATGAGATTGCGAGGATTCTTAAGAAGCATAATGTTCCCTCAAACTTTAAACCCCTTAACACCATTTGCAAGTCCCTCAGATCAGTGAAGGATCCTATCGACCCTAAGGACATGAAAGGGGTTTATATTATTCCTTGCTCCTGTGGGACCCCCTATATTGGTGAGACTGGATGGTCCATTAAGCAAAGGATTAATAAGCACGCAGCTGATATTAAGCATAGGAGAACCAAGTCTTCTACCTTAGCAGATCATGCAGAGAAAACCAAACATCATGTTTGTATAGAAGAAGCCAGTGTTACTGATAGAGTTTCGCAGTTCCATCACCGGAAATTTAAAGAAGCCCTTGAGATTGAAAAAAGTTCGAGCAATCTCAATAGGGAGGATGACTGGCAGATCAGTAGTTGTTGGGTCCTAGCCCACTCTTCCTAGTAGTTTTCTTCTTTTCCTCCCCTCCCTCTTTGTATAGCTTGTTCTAGTTTTCTTTTTAGTTAGTTTTTTCCCCTTGTGATCGCATATCCTTCTCTCTTTGACCTTTTTTCCTTGGTGCGCTTGTCTTTATAGTATGAGTCTTGTAATAGCATTTAATTTATGCTTAATTAATAAATGAAAAATAATGACTTTAATATTGAAATCATTCTATTTTATAATTAAATAAACAGGTTAAAACAATTAATATACAATTAACAAAATATAACTTATAATGAGTTTAATATTCTTAATATATAATAGATATGATATACTATATAATTATATATATATATATATATATAATTATATATATATAATATATAATATATATATATATATATATATAATATAATTATATATATATAGATATATAGATATATAGATATAGAATAAAATATAAATAAATAAAAATTGGTTAACACCTTTGATAAAAAAAATTATTTGTCCCATGGTCTTTTAATGTAATAACTAACTATTAATTTAATAATTAATGAATTCCATATCTTTAACTTATTTTGATTTTCAAGTTTTAATTTAAATATAGTTTTGCCTCCTTTCCCTGGGTCTGGTCCATCTAGCCTTTTCCTGGTCAAACTTAGCCATTAGTTAGTCAGCATAGTCGTTACCTGATCTAAAATTATAGTCGTCAGATGTTCTACTCTGTCTATTTAACATGCAATCTGGATTTGATTCTTCAACTTGTCCTGATAATAAACCACAGTGGTTGGTTCAAAACGTGTCGAAAAATGAAATATCATGTGATTTACGCCGAATAATCTCTCATAAGGAGAAAAGTCCTTTGAGATCTCAGGTTGTAATGATTTTAGAAACCATTCAAGACATAACTCTAGTGGAATTTTGGCTTTGACAAGCATTTTTCTCCATCTCCATTCCTAGATATGATTCGAAATGCGAGTTTTCGTGTCTTGATGAAAATTGGCCAGAAGCTCAGTTCCAGCTTGATAACGGATAAGCAACTGAAAATGCTTCAAGAAAATATTAGCTAAATCAATGAAAGAAGTATAGGTGCTGCTCAGAAACACTATATACCATTTGGTCACATTCCCAATTAGGATGCACTGAAATAACCTCAACCTAGTTGAATCATCTATGAGGGAGTTGGATGAGCACCATAAGTGAAATGTGGTCACATGATCTCTCGGGTCTTCACCACTCTTCCCTTCGAACTTTGGAATATTTGATGGAAGTTTCATTGGGACTAGAGGCCAAGCCGGATTTTACCTAACTAGATCATTCGCCAATTTAGTTAAGTCTGGAAAATTAAGCATGGCCAGAAAAGGAAGTCGTGGAGGACCTTGGGAATTCCATCCAAAATGGGCAGGGTTCCCAAAGGTCTAAAAAGAATGAACTGGATTTTGAAAGGTGCCAAGTTTCCCGAAGTAACATGTAGATCCTACTAAACCAAAAATTGATCCTTATGGTCCAACAAAATTCGGAGTTCGACTAAGCCTGCCGAAAATCCTACATAACCAGTGAAGTTAACCCCTAACAAAGTATTGAAAGGAGCTGATAGCCCCTGATAAGGGTTCCATGCATTAGAAAAGAGTGAAAATTTTTGAAATGAATTAACTGAAGAATATGGCATATTCCCTTGTTGGCTGAAAAACTGATTCCCAACTCCTATCCCACTACCCATAGGGTTTGTCCAACTCTAGAAGGGGTTACTGCCTTGACTTGTAAAAGGAAAAGGCATTGACCCTGCTATCGGATTGGATTGTGGTATATCACCACTTCCAAATGGGAAAACTTGAAAAGAAGCAGACCCAATGATCATGGATGTAGTGGTGGTTGATGGTAAATTTAAAGGAGTTCGAGAAATACCTTAAGATGGCATTCCAAAAGGGAAGAATCCAAAACTAGAATACCACTTGTCGATGGAATGGATGTAGACCAAAATATAGTAGTGTTGGGAGTGTTAGAAGGGATGGAAATAGTTTTTCCTCCTTATATAGATACGGCATTCTGCATGCTCACAACACTCGTCATGGATGCCATGCTTCAAACAGCGGTCATTGAAGGGATAGAGGTATGTGGACCTGGGCTCGGAGGCCTATGAGTCAAATTTCCAACGTATAACAAAACATTTAGATGGTCAGGAGGGAAAAGAGAATTTGGAGCTACAACCGACTCTGAAATCTCTTCTACTTCAATACTATCTTCCAACTAAAAGAGTACTCGAGAAAGAACTGGTGTGTTCCTCTCTAACTCTATACTAGTACTAGGTCTATCTTGTGAACTAATGCCCCCAAGCAGAGGATTAATCTCTGATGCGCCTACTAGCACTGGTTGGAAACCACCAGCATAATCACTCCTACGCCTTCTAGGAGAAGGCTTCGGACTCGTAGGTGAAAGCCCACGAAGTATCTGAGACCATCAAGATGGTCGGTTAGCCACTTTCAATTATTTAAAAAATCTACTTAAAAAATCAAGGAAATTATAAATATAGACTAACAAGGAGCACATAAAACTCATTAAAATGTCCCTAGAGATATCAGTAATCAAACAACTTCCAAGTATTTCCACTCTGGGTGATTAGGTCTGGACACCAAAATACAACAACCTTTGTAGGTGCAAGGCCCCAAGCTTTGAAATGTTTCCCTCCATAGGTACTGATGAACGTGATACAATGTCAACCTCAGGTGCTACGGGATTCCCCTCCACAGCCACTTGTGTGATTCCTAGGATAGGAAACTATGGTCACCAATTAATATCAGAAGATGGGCAGAACAGTCATGAGGTAGGATCCAACAAGTAAGAGAGGTGGTATCTCTCATCCTTATCTTCATGAACCCTTGTGCTTTACTCCCAGTCACAGAGCTTTCCCAGTCTCCCTAACCCTATTGCATTTCGCTCTTTAATGAAACTTCTACATTTTGTAATTTAGAGCAGCCTTGGAGAGTTAACTCTCCTCTCGTCTAATCCAAGGCCCTAATAAACCTAAACGTGTTGGTGTACTCTAATGACAATACAAAAGTTCTAGTTTATTTTAGTTAAGTGCTTCATTTTAATAGTTGTTCTTTTAAGTCAAGGGTTTAGATGGCAATGAAACCAATGGTGTTTGTATGATGCATAAGAAATCAATGGAAAACTAACTACGTGGATGATGAAAATAGATTTCCATGTGGGTTCTACGAAACTTCTATAAAGCAAAAACATTTTCTTTTCTTTTCTTAAGACACACTCCACACATACAAAAACTAAAAATACTATTGATACTTTAAAAATGCAAAACAACCCTAATGCAAGGTGTAATGAAGATGCAAGATCCTCAATTACTCTAAAATAGAATGAAAGCAATCGTTTATAACTATTAATTAGCCAGCTTAAGTTTTGAAAAGAATACAAATTTTGAATGAAAAATTCTCTCCAAACTAGAAGGGAAAATCCCAAAAGATCACAATTCACTTTGACAAATCAAAAGAAACCAAAATCAAACTTGGAAAAAGAAAACAAAAAAATTGTTTTTTAAGGTCTTTTCCTTTTCAAGAAACAATCAAAACAACTTTTTGAAAGCACACTAAATGCCACTAGAACTCAAAGACTAAAAAAGGAGCACAAGGAGTCTTTGCAAGTTGAAAATTTGACAACGAATGTAAACTTGAACAAAAAGGCCTCTACTTGTACTAAACAACCCAAATAACAACAAAGAGCTTGAAAAACTAATCAAGAGGTCAAGAAAGAAAGACTTTCAAATTCGTTAAAACAAAAATTTTCCAAAAAGCAAAATAATCTATAAGGCCACTAAATTATGGAAAGCAAGGCAAGTAGACCAACAATCGAGCTTGACACTAAGGTTGAAAACAAACTGCCATTCTGGAGGACCAATAAAAAGAACCTCTGTACGAAATCTTGTGTGCCAAAACATTAATAAAAGAATTCACTCTAAAGCAAACCTAGGCCAAATCTTTTCAAAGCGGAAGAGACTTCAAAATAGTAACTCGTAGAATAATGAAATTCTTCAAATAGAAATCGACCGCTCACAGACTAAACAAGCCAAGCCACAAATCTTTATAGATGGAGATATTTGAAAAAACAATGCAAAAAAGGGTATACACGACTGTGTTTAAGCACATATTCATGTACACATGCTTTTGATAAATGAAAATCATGTATATTCGGGTTCACTTCACAGAAGCAAGCATGTGTACGCTACTATAAAGAGAGTAAAGTGCGTATACAAAGCTTTGCAAGAAAAAAAGAAAAGACAGATCAAAAAGATCAGGCTTAAAGCCTGAGACTCTACTGCACCAAATAATACTATAACAGTAAGAAAACTAAAAACTGAGCCCTGAATGACACTAAACAACCCAAAGTAGGAATAACAAGATTGTTATCCCCAGTGGAGTCGCCAATTATGGCACAAGAATAAGTACCCTAGGGCTTTGGGTTAGAACTCCAACAGAGCAAGAGTAAGCTATAGTAAGAAGCACTCATACAATTCATGCAACATTCTTATATAAACAAACTATTTGAAAGCTACCATACCCGGATGTCCTTTGTTTGGGTAGTTTCAGCAGGGTTCAGACCCTCTACAACTCCTGATGATCTTCGAACTTGAAAATCAACCAATTTGAACATATATAGCAGCATATAGATAAAGTATTTTAATGAAACTAACTTTGTATCATATAAAAAAATGATTAGTTATACATGAAAATAACATTCATATATGAATTACAACCCTATCTGATGCATAAACACAATAATCTCAAGAATAAGACAACGCTTCTTTTTATTGTAGAAAGCTATAACTAACACGGAGAGAATTCACCTAAGTCTTCTTCTTCCAGCTCCAGGCGAAACTATCCTCCAGATCCATCCAGTCCCTGTCTTCAGCAACCTCCTTCCATAACCAATACCATGATATCTCAAGCAAGACAGACAATATCAACAATCAAGGAAACAAAGGTTTCCTCAAACTTGGGGAAGTGCATGAAGCATAGAGATACTTCAAACCCAGTCAAGGATAATCTCAGTATAATAACTCTATCTCTTATTATCCTTAAGGCCTTCCCATAGAAGTCTATTTATACCTCTCCCAATTAGTTTCTTAGTTGGGAAACAATTGGCAAACAGGTGGACCACGGGCACTAGGAGGGAATCAACAGGTGAAACCCATGAACTCTGCCCAAAATTAAGGAAATTTATTTTTTTTAAGTGTTTTAACACATATACGTGGGTTGGGTATTGACTAACTCATGTGTACATGCTTTTATCTCAGGGAAAGGTAGTGTACAGGGAATAAAACATTGTTTTAAAAATATTTGGA
Organism: Pinus taeda; assembly: GCA_000404065.3. Taxonomy (NCBI): domain Eukaryota; kingdom Viridiplantae; phylum Streptophyta; class Pinopsida; order Pinales; family Pinaceae; genus Pinus; species Pinus taeda. Next base: position 275,322 of record APFE031291183.1, read on the forward strand.
CCATGTCTGGAAGGACGGGTTGCCCTAGTCCATATACCAAGCATCAGAAATACCAAGGATGGTAAATGGTGGTATAAAATGAAGCTCTTTGAAGTGATTGAGAATGAGTTCTCCCATTTCTTCATGTTGGACTTTTCATTGTCCTTCCTCATCCTTTAAGGAGTATATTATATTGTGATGTCAATGATGCACGATATCTTTGTGGAAGAATCTTGTATTTCTTTCTCCTTCCCATTGCCACTAGACTTGGATTTCTACTTCTACAAGATCTCTTCCTTCTTTATCCTCTCCTCTATATTTTTTATCAATAGACCTTCTTTTTGGACAAGTCCATCAGACCTCCCCTCCTATATGATTTGTTGTTGGACTTCTACCATTCATTTTTTAATATTGTTTTGGTACGTGATAATGTGACCAAATTCTTCTCTGTTCCACTTCCTGAGCTTCTTCATTTTCTCTTTTAGCTTCAGTTGAAACGTATGCATACTCTTTATGCCCTGCTAATCACTTCGCATCCACCATTCCTCTATTCTTTTAAAGAGGCCTGGATCTCTGAGATAGAAGGCTTCAAACTTGAAAGGGTAGTTCCTGGGTCTTGTTTTTAGGTCCACCTCTAGTCTTACTGGCTAATGATCTGACACCATGCATGGGAGGATCAAGGCTTGGATGAAAATATCTACACTTATCAGCTACTCCAAGGTTAGGAACCCGTCCAATCTGCATGCTATTTGATGTGTCCCTCCCCTTCTGTTATTCCAAGTGTGAACTCCATTAATTGTGGGCATGTCCACTAGTGTAAATTTGTAATGGTTTTGCTTAAGGTTTCAATATCTTCATCCGCCCTTCTCATCCCTTCTTTTTTTTTCACTAGGGTTGTAATGATGTTAAAGTCCCCTCCTGCTATCCACAATTCCTCTTGGTAAATATTCCTCAGGTTTTCCATATTTTGTAGGAAGACTCCTCTTTCACCAAGGATATGTGCCCCATGTACCCCTGTAAATAAGACTCACTCATTGGATCCTATGCTCTGAAATTTATCAGTGACAATTTTGGGTAAGCTCACCCAGTATTCGGACAACACTTCCTATGGTTTCATAGAATCGCCAACCCCCTTGCACTTCCATTAGCATCTTGGGCCATGACTTGACACTCAACCTTAAATTTCTTAAAAAAAAATTTAAATTTTTTCCACTTATTTTAGTTTCTCGTACTATCATAATACTCGGGTTATCTTTCTTCAATCTCTCATTAAGGTATCTCTTCTTGCCTCTACTATTGAGGCCTTTAATGTTCTAGGTTGTAATAATCATTTGAAAAAATTTAGGGGTTAATTAAAAGCATCTGACAATGAGACTATTATTACTAAATTTACTAGCAACTCCCCAACCATTTGGATGGATTCATTCATCATTCTCCTTCCGTTTTTTCTTCCCCCTTTTCCTTGTTTTCCCACCTCTTACCATTGGCTAGCTTGAGACCATAAATGTGTTGGTTGGCTTATTATTGTCGATCAATGTTTGTCTCTATATTATTGGAAAGTCTCCTTCTAGAGTTGTTTCTGGTCTTCCAAGATGAACATTTCATCCAAATGTATCCATTCCTATAGAAGCTACTTCGTGACTTTCTCTTTGACAATTAGGTCCTCTTTCTAGTTATCAATCTCCATTCGTGTTTGTTCCACCATTTGCATATTTTCTACCATTTCCTGATCTACTTCTGTCTCTGGCTTCTTCATTCTGTTGCATGCCAATTCTTTGTCTTTTGGTTCTTCCATTTCCAGGGCGTTGTCCAACATGTGTTCTCCAATGTCATCCTCCTGCAACACTAAAAAGTGGTTCTAGGGTCTATAATCTTTCTCAATTCAGTTTTATTTCTAGTTCCCTGCCTGTTTCTTAGTATGTTTTCTCCATTGCACCTCCTGGAACCCTTCTCCATTTTCCTTCATTGGTGGTTCATCATTCCTTTTTTCCGGGGCGACATTTTCATTGTGGTTAAGGGGACGTGCCCAGAACAAGTCACCATATTCATGGCATCAGCGGCCCCTAAAAGGTATGTGCTCATAGTCTAGAGGTTGTCGATCTTGTCATGATATTCATGTTCTATATAGCCTGGGAGTGGCTCTGTGACATACATATAGACACAAATTTGGACATAGGAAGTGTATCTTCCCTTTCTTGTCGATTCTGCTACTTTAACATAGGTTCCAATAGAGTTCTTGATACCTTATAAGATCTCAAGATCCCAAAATTCCATTGGTAAGTCGAATAGCTAGACACAGATTGGGGCAGCCAGGAGTTTTTCCTGATCTAGGTTGTAGCATTCTTCCCAATGTCTAATGAACAATCCGCATTATTGAAGAAATATGGCCGATCTTCAAAGACCCTCTCTTTATCTTCCAATTTTCATAATATAATTGTGAAGAATCCCTTTGCCCCAAGCTTGAGATCGAAGTGTCCTTTCAGTTTCCATTGTTGCTAGATCCACTTAATGAACTCTTTCTCCGTCAACCATCCTCCTATGAACTTGCAGATTAGAGCATGGTGCTTTATGTACATTTGGTATTCCTCCAGTTTCTTATTCTGGATAATGAATCTGGGCTTTTTGGCAGCTCTTGGTAGGAATTTTCCTTCCAAACCCATTTTCCATTTGGCTGCCAAGACTGGTATTCCTTTCACTCTTTCACCACTTCCGTCGTTTGCTCCATGTTAGCTTGATTTGCTTGCTGCAATGTTCTTATAGGAGGGGATATCCCACCCTTCCATTCCACTCATTATGCCCTCAGCAAAGTGTCGCAGGTCAGTTTTTCTCTCCTCCATTTAGTGATACTCATGCAGGGTTGTCAGGGTGCAGCCATGGGGACTATTCGAAACCCTACCTGCTCATGCGACCTCGAAACCCTACCTGCTCCATTGCCCAATCACTCTTATAATGACCTATAATATTGTAATAAAGCATATTTCTAAATTAAAAATCTTAATAATGAAATGGGGTGAATATTGATAATGTTGTTACACGCTTTTCTAATTGTATATATTCTTAACTCATATATTAATTCTTATTATGACTAGAAATTGATCCTAAAGGTGCAAATATACATAGAAGGAATTAAAAATGCCTATGATGTTACTACAAAAATGTTGCAGCAAAGGAAAGATAACAACCTAAAAGGTGGAGGATTAAGGGGAGGAAATGTGTGAGGCTTGCAATACTCTGCATGTTTGACAGATGTAACTCGAAGCAACTGGCTAAACTATTTCTTCTAATCATACCACTATGTCAAAATATTTTATACATATTATATCCAAGCTATAAAATGAAAGGTAATGAGGGGAAACAATACCATAGGTCCTCGCACCAAAAATGTGTGTTGATAATGAGATTAAAGAAAGAGCATCTTTCACTAGAGTGACCTTTAGATTCCATGATATTCTACATTCAACATAAATAACAATTTGTTTTAAAAATTTAACTATCTCCTTTTAATCTTTTTAAATTAATTTGGAGTCATTTTCGTGGAGCCATTAATTCCAATTGTAATTTTAAATTTAATTTTTTTTTAGCAAATATCTATTGTAATTACAAATTTATGTGTTGTAATTTACACAATCCAAGTGTCTAAGTAAACTTTCAAGGCATTGTATCCATTTATGCATTCAAAAACACAATTTAAAAAATGAATAGTTACACATGCTGTAGCATATATAAAACTAATACAGATCCATTTTGAAGAGGATTATATCTCTTGAGGTGCATACATTTCTCAAGTTTTGCACTCTAAAATAGGTCCCATAGGCTATCTTTAGCCTTGTAGACGTTAAATTTTTTAATCATTCATTCTCATCTTTTCAGAAGTAATTATGGTTGCCTTTTCACAACTTGTGTAGGTCCAAGAATAACAAGTGACCATGTATGTTAATCGTAGTTAAGAAGTATTTATGTCAATGATTTTCATTCCTAAACAAAAAAAATACCCAATAACGTCTCAAGATGAACATGATTTAAGGTGGTACTTTATCATAATTAGTTAAATAAATCTTGTGTGGTAGCTATCTTAAGAATTCCCAAACCCAAAATTTGTATATGAACTTGACCAAAAATATAGATATTTTATTTTATAAAAAACAAAATGGTTAGGTTATGATCTAGCTATAAATTGGTTGAAAAAATCAAAATCAAGCCCATTTAATTTTTCAATTATAATTTTAATATTTTTCTAATTAACAAATCCCTTAAACACCTAAAGGAAATCTCTAAAAATAGATAATTGCATGTAAATCATATCATATGTATTAATATGCTACCATCAAGAATAGTATAAAATGCCATGCCCAAAATTTTGTTATAATATCATGGGCCATTACTCTGGCTTATCAATACTACATGCCCAAAAAGACCATAACCCATTTCATATAATATTTTTCCATATAGAATTTTCTTTAATTAATTAATTTAGTTAAAAGGATAAGAAAAGCAATAACTACTTTTGAGATAAATCTCAATCATTGATTTGTGTATACTACCATGAAAATTCTAGAATATTTTATGGAGGTTAAATCCTTACCATCCACCTATTAATTATTTATAGGAATTCGTAACTGGTTAATGCGGACCTCCAAGTGACCCACTTTGATAGAATTGGTGCCTTATCTTCATGAACACAATATTAAAACTAATAAATATCCAACTATTGCATTATGATTTTTGGGTTGATTAATTTTTTATGTTTTTTATTCACTTTTAGGTGGGCGTGTGTATCTTTTTATGTCGGTTGGTGTTCAGATATTATGTGTTATTTAACTCATATAATAAAATGGATATATGCATTCTTATTTGTGCATAAGAGTATATACATATGCACTTATTTCTGTATGTAAACTTATGCTTTCATTAGTGATGTGGTGAAATGTTTATGGTGAAAATATTTATCAATGGTTGTAGTGTATTACACACTTTCTTAGGTTGCATTGACTTTTAATAAATTAAAAAAAAAAAAAAAAATTGTCACTTGGCTCCCACCGACCAATTTATTAGGGATTTGAGATTATTCCAATACTAATAAGTTCCTCCATGACAATTTCCTCATTAATTTTTATAGCATCTATTTATATATAAGAAAATTTTATTTAGAAAAATGGTCCATTACTTTTAATAAATTTCAAAAACTAGATTTGTGCCTCCCCACCCATCAATTTCCTAGGGATTTGAGATTATTCTAATTCTAATAATTTCCTCCATGATAAGTTCGTGATTATTATTTATAGCATTCATTTATATATAAGAAAATTTTACAATAAGATGTGTAATTGCTTCTCTTTTTTATGTTAAACTTGATCCATGTCAAAATAGCAGACAAACAAACCCAAAATGGAGATGAAAAAGGTAGACATCCCAAATGGATATGAAAAAGGTAGACAATGGCTAGCCTGACCATTTTCAAAAGGGTTACATGATAAGTTCCTAATTATTATTTATAACATCCATTTATATATAAGCAAATTTTATTTAGCAAAATGGTCCATTACATTTAATAAATTTAAAAAATTAGATTCGTTTTGCATGGCTCCCCACCCACCAATTTCCTAGGGATTTGACATTATTCCAATTCTAATAAGTTCCTCTATGATAAGTTCCTCATTATTATTTATAACATTCATTTATATATATAAGAAAATTTTATAGAAAAATGGTCCATTTTACAATAAGATGTGTAATTGCTTTTTTTCTTATAGCAATAATTTCAAATAATCTAAATCTTTAAAATAATTTAAATCTTAGTAGTATGAGATGTACAATGAGATAAGTGTTTTTGATATCTATCAACATTTACTGTCCCTTCAACTTATGCAACTAGGCCAGTTCATGTGTTCCTAGACACTTTAATAAGTAAAAGTAAAAATCTAAATGTGCATAGTAACTAGTTACTACAAAAATAAATTTATTTGAAGTAGGAAATTATTTTTAATTTTAAGTATCAATTTTTTAGTCCATGTCAATATTAGTAGATTTCCATGTTGACTACTATTAGTTTAGTGTTGACCAATATAAGTTATAATGTTTAATTTTGAAAAACAATAATTATTTTTCAATATTATTAACAAATATATTTTTCAACACATACCCATTTCATTCGAGTTAATTTGGACATAACTATTTTATATGCATTTTTTTGTATACAATTTCCAATTTTGGTAATATATTTTTGAAAATATACATATTTCATTATGAGTTGATTTGGATGTAATCATTTTATATGTATTTATTTAGTGTAATTTCTAATTTGAATGGGAGTCATTAAGCTTGTTATAACTTTAAATTGTTGTTACTTGTATATGAGCCTCGATTTATTGTACACAAGGAAACATTATTGGAAATAATACTGAGAGTGGGGGTGAATCAGTATTATCAGATCAAGATTTTTTTTTTTCATAATTAGAATAATATACACTACTTTAGAGAGGGGAACTAGCGTGTACACACAACTATCTTTAAGGCAACCAACATTTATACAATAAACTTATGATTCAGTTAATTCATCATATGTTGATCTTTAGTTAGTGCATCAGTACTTCATCAATCATTAAATAGTAACCATGTGCAGTATAGACATAATAAACCATTACACATAAGCAACACACATGAACACCAAGATTTAACGTGGAAAACCAATGTGGGTGAAAACCACATGCTGTTGTCGTCTCTGTCTTCTTTTAATAATAAGAAAATTTATTTACAATCTTGTACTAGTGCAGACTCATACCAGTACGCAGGCTTCTACCTATTGATGGTTACAAACTTCTCTCCTTCTCCAACTTCTACTGGAATGGAGCTACAACCCCTAGCTCTTGTACTCACCAATATGTTCGCTAATACGTTTGTTCCAACCTACAAAAAACTCCACTCTTCCACCAGGGACCACATTTCATGAATTTTCAGATTGGATGCTCCTGGCACATATCAAGACATATGAAGACCTTGAATCATCAACAACCCATCAGAAGTTTAGGAACTCAAACTTCTTCAACCAACATGTTGTTAATCCGAAACAATCAGATCAGTGTCATCAAAACACTATGTTGAACGTAGAAACCTATATCAACATTCAGAACCAACTGAAACCTCAAAAATTCATGTGTCAGACTGTATATGGTACTTCAATGAAGAAAACCTGCATGTATACACTACTTCCTTTAGCCCAACCTACATATACCTCTTAGGATTCTGAATCATAAAATCTCTAAATCACAAATTGTACCAACTAGTAGTGTACTGAACATATACTGTCAACTTATAGAACTTTACATAGGTAGGCAATAGAAAATGCTTCTTCTCACTTATACAGTCAATCAAATATCAACCTCCTTATGCATTCAGATTTACACTCAGATCTAAGAAGACTTCATTGACAAACCACACTAAAATAGCAGCAACAATAAATTAGCAATTTTTATCTAATAGATCAGTCATCTATTTACATTCAGCCTTTCTTTTGTACACACTACTTGAAAGAAAAGAACCTACATGTATACGCTCTTTTGCCAAGATGAACCTATGTATAGATCTGCAAATATTGACTCATAATTTTTTTGCAATTGTAGACTTTAGACAAACCCAGATCATGATAGATAACAAATAAAATAGATGCAAAACATTAGATCTAGCCAATATCAGATCATTCAAGAATAAAGAATAAGTCATTTTAGGTCTCATGATCCTGATCTAATATTGGACTGAAGGTGCACATAAATATTTGAGATCTAGTCCCAAACATAACCCTGCAACATAAAATATACTTCAGATATAAGTATTCCTTATGTTAGCGCTTGGAATTCACCTAGGCTGAGATAGATAAACTCTCAAGGCTACATCAAACCATTTCACCTCGTAGCTAGCCCTACGAGGTATGAGAAGGCTCTCTCGGGTCAGAACTCGATGGATTTTGTCAATAGGATGAGTTGACCATTTAGGAACAAGGATTTTAGGCTAGTAAACTGATATGAGGGATTGGTTTAGAGTTTTTGGATTTTTTGGTGGCAATTGGAGGGAGTGCAATTTAGGGTGCGGGGATTGAGCTTAGTTTTTGCAAGTGATTCTTTGGGGCAAGGTAGGAATCTATGCTGATGCCTTTAGTCTGAATAAAATGATCAAAGAAGAAAGGAGAAAAGCTAAAGAGGGCAAACAATGGATTTGAATCCTCTCTAGACGGTGGAAAACATAAAATTTAAACAAAATTGAAAGCTGAGCATGGCATGCATGAATTCAGACTTTATCACTTCTTTTGTTTAAACAGCAGCAAGAGATTAAGGAATGAAACACATAAACACACTTACAATAACAGTAGGAACACACCATCAACACAACAATCCACAAGAATCCACAATGATGTCTGCAAAACCCTGGCCCTCCTTTTCTTTAAATTGCAGAGATAGATGTACAATATACAATAAAGCTTTCTCCCACAAGAGTCCAACCTTCCAACCTCTCAAAATGACTAAGAAAACACATAATATAGGCAAGCTAACCTCTTCCCTTGCCTCTAGAGGTCGAGCTCATCCTTCTAGGAGCAGTTTGAACTAATTCCAAACTAAGCACTAGATAATAGGCATCTCAACAACTTGCCTCTATTACTTAGCTAACTAATTTCATGCATTAATTTTTCACTTTTTACATCAAGGAAGCTTCTAGAAGAGTAAAGAGAGTTAAAATCTATCAAAGTGCCATGAAAATATTACATTTATCCATCATCTACAAGTAAAAATAATCAACCATAGTCAAAACAGTGTTTTTTGACCAAAAAAGTCAATTCTGGCAAAGTTTGCTCTCATGTCCGCGCCCCCTGTCTCTCGTGTCCGCGCACCTTTGCAGCAACTTTTGAGTGGGTTCCACTGGTCCAAATCAAGTGCAAGATAGCTCATTGGAAAGCTTGGCCTGTCTACTTTCCATCCCAAGTGGAATTTCTGAATTTGGAGTTGTTTTGCCCCCTCAAAAACCATTTCTCCCAAGGTCACTTTCTGCAACTCAAAAAGTGGGCAGAAAGTCATTTTTTTGATGTATTTTGAGCTTTTGGAGGCTCAAATCTCAAAATCAGGCTTCTCCAAAGTATTGGTAATTTTTCTCTTTGCATTCCCTTTCCAAAAATGCCAAGTTTTCAAAATTCCGAGCAGCCCTCCAAAATGTTCTCACCCGGGGTGAGACCATTCCACGGGAAAAACCTGTAATTTTACCAAAAATTCACAAATGACAAAATTTTCTCCAAATTTCTTGAAATTTGGGCTGGG